>SNVD02005762.1:0-10440 GCA_013180625.2 Boswellia sacra
ATCTTTGATACAAATTTGCGCTGCAGCACCTTTAGGTATCCGCCGGAGGCAACAATTTGGGAAGAGTCCCCAGTCGATGGATACACATCCGATCTTGGTAGCGACGAACGACATTTTTCAACTTGTAGATCGCATATACGAGTCTCCTCGGTGTTAAGTGACGATTTCCGGTTTCGGCACTTTAACGCTCGACCGGAGTCGCCAACTGTGACATCTTTGTAGCCAGCAAGAATCATTCATGTAGATCACACTTGTTTATCACTAGGAAAAGCAACTAGTTTGGCGTTGGCTTGTTGTTTTCACGATATATCCCCGCATTCTAGAAACGGTTGCATGGAATTTCTAGAATACTTTATGGTTATTTGGAATTGACTGAGATATCAATCAATGGATTCGTTGGGTATCAGCTTGCAGCAATAGTCCAACCCAGGTTGAGGCTCTAAATAGAGTTTAGGAGCCATTTGAAGGTTTCTCGAATGAAAGAAGACGGAAAGCGCTCGACTCCAGATGTCTGCAAAGTCTCAGGCTCAAACTACATCAGTTTTCTTTTTGAATTGCAGATTTCTCAATACCTGCATTTCACATAGCTGTCAGTTGTCATTTTGGAGACAGTACCTCGAGTTGGGTACTCGTGGTGCCTGGATAACCTCAGTAGAACCTATGCGAATACTGAGCCGTAGATTCAAAACGAGCTTGAAGCGCTTTCTTTGGGCGGCGTACTTGCTACATTATCTGCAGACGGCATCTTGTTGGAGCTAATCGTTTTATAGCTAAAGCACTCAACAGTCGAACATAGCGTTTCCGGCTCCGAGGCACATAGCGAGAATGGGCGCGCAGTGAGAGCGTATCTAGTGAGCTCTAATTGCTATAGTAGTATACCGGGTATGGATGAGAGCTCTAGTATAAGAAGGAGCTGAGTTACGGGCAATCAACTTTTAGAACCTAGTACCATCAGCCAGTTGAACGTGGACTATCGGATCTCGTATTTATTCTCTGGCCAATTTGTTACCACTGTCATTAGATAAGAGGTAAAGAACATTACGTTCCGAAGGTCAGAAACCTTGCGGCAAGCGACGTTACATTCATTCATTACTTTACAAAGGGTAACAGTTGACAAAGACGCGTCTGTTTCAGCGGAGCCACAAGAGTTGAGTCCACATCTGTAACGAGCTCCACATTGATGATCCACAAGAAGTCACGCAATCGCGGCTCGAGCGACTTGCAAGCCTCGGCTATATCACTCATAACCTTGTCTGCCTCCTCATCCTCGCTGAGCTTATCAGTCGATTGGGTAAGAAAATCACGCTCGTTGATCAGCATATCCACAGCGGGTCTGGTTGAATTCTCTGGTAATTGATATTCCTGATCGAACCAGATGTCGTCAGAGATGTGCAGCAGGTTCGTGAACTTGTTGAGCAAGACTCTGTGAGGCACATCGACTTGTTTGTAGCGTCTCTCAATATCTTTCTCAAACTGCTCAAATCTCAAAGAACGACAGACCTTTGCACTCCACAAAATTTGTTCGGCCTCACCACCCAGATGCTCAGTGGAACCAATGACCTTGAACATCCACAGGAAGTCGTAGATCTTTTCATTTATCTGCGAGCAAGCCTCGATCAGACTTTGGATCGTGTGGAATAACTGGCGTTTGGCAGCTATCGCTCGCAAAATACTCGATGAGCCTTGTGGAACCAGCTCTTCTGAGTTTCTTGCGTCTGCTTCTACATACTGCCTGACAGCCTCAACCATGGATTCAAACTTGACGTCATCGAATTTGCTAATCTCGACGGCCCTATTTCCTGACTCTGACAAGTATTGGGTCAATTTTTCCACAATACCTAGAGCCTGCATGTCTAGCTCGAGAGAGGTTTGCAAAAGGCGCGACTTCAGGTTCTGTGAGCAGAGTTTGCGATAACGATCGCGTATGTCCTGAAGGTAGACGAACAGCGGGGTTCCCTTGGCTTTCAGAGTTTCTCGGATGAGCCACTGCTGGTGACGGAGAGAACACCTGTTCTCCTGCACGGATGAGGCCTCAACCAATTCTGGTACACCCTCTGCAGGACTACCCGCCCTGACCGCCGGGTAAGACCGCTTGAGCATATCCAGGATCTGGTCGGGTGTGAAGTCGTTCATTTTGCTGGGATCGTTCAGATCGGACACCAAAGCCAGCGCAGCCTTCTCTGCATCACCTTTCCTGCCCGCCGACGCACATGTGGCGCCGATGGCCAGCGCAAATAACAACGACACCAACAATTTCGACATACCTGATGATTTTATGCTTTTAGTGACGTGCCTTACTACTACTCTTGAGCCGTCTCTGAAAGGACTTGGTCAGTCTTGAAAGAGACAATTGTTTGTGATGCGGTTCACTTTGGATGGCCTGTTAGCATCTTCCGAGATATGCTGACTCCGGTGACAAGCTATAGTCCGCCGCGCTGCGCTCACTGAACAGCTATCTGGGCTATATTTAGATAGCTTGCGTACTTCTGTTCGTGAATCCCCCGAGGGCTGGCGGGTTAACCAAATCACCAGTGAATACCTAAAAATAAAATTGCACATGTTTTCTGTCTACTGCATAGAATCTTGTATGCTCCTGACAACCAGCCCAGGACAATGCTCAAGGTTTGTCCATCATCTGATCGTCGTGTAGATCTTAAACTCTAGAGCCTATCTTGTAGCGCACTGCCAGAAAGAGAATTATCTTGAGAGCAACCAATAGTCCAAACATGCATGCAAACATCACCGCCATGTAGTTGTCTGGAGGCGCATCCGTAGTCATCAGCAGCTGAGACCTGACTGATTGACAGTTTTCCAGTTGTCTGCCATATGTGAAAGAGCGACCCATCATGTCAGCCATGCTTTCAAACAAGTTTACCTCATCTGATTCCATCCTCTGCAAGAGTTCAGCCCGCTCACTATCATTCAACATTATTTCATAGTCTACACCAGGCACGCGCTCAGGTGGTTGAGTTACATTATGTGTTTGTAGAGCTGATTCCGTGCCATTGATCGAGGAGTCAAGCTGATCTGCTGTTGAATTATCGCCTCTAGAGTTAGCTAGATAGTAGAGGAAGATTGGTTTAAGATTTTTCGGGATATCTTTAAAAACAGCGCTGTGGGTGGTCATGTAGTTCTCAGTGCTGTCGTCACAAGGACAGATGCCAAATCCGAAGCGGATCATATTGATGAGGTCGCTTGAGTATCGGTATTGCGACAACCAACTTGCGTACTGTAAAGTAACAGGTAGCCCCCTGATGCGAGCTGTGAAACCGCTCAACATACATTGAGGTAGAGATAATGCACTAGATATGAATATCGCGGTTTGAACACTGTCCATGCATAGTGCTCCGAATATGAGGCCTTGTGTATGACTAATCATCGACACGAGTGCCATGACAAGAGCGATGGCGCATAATCTCCATTCCCAGGTTGATGATGGCATTCCCATCATGAGATATATCATGATCAAGCTCAGAACAGGAAATAGCACTTCGAATGGGATGTTCGCTAGAGTTTTGGCTAGAACGTATGATGGCAGACTGTACCAGCCATTACGCACCTCTTTCAGCAGAATATGCATACTGAGTGGGAAGGCGAGTGAAGAGACTGTTAGGCAGCACATACTGAAGGCGTAGGTTGTGAGAAAGAACATCGTAGAGCATTCGAACGTTGTAGCTAGTTGATCTTGTAAATCTCCTATCTTGGCGATCGTCCGGTTACTTGCCATTGATACAATATCCAGATCGCGCTGAATTATTGGACAAGCATTCGTAGTACCAAGTTGTCTAGGGTATACAAGCCACATCCCGAAAGGTATGGATAGATGAAACATTAGTGTCACTATCGTGAGCAACGGATCCCTTAGAGTTGATACAAAAGCCCTCCGTGCAAGCACTCCAGTATGGTACCAGAAAAGTCCTGCATTTTGTTTTCTGTTTGCATTAAGACGCTTGTCTCTGACTAATTGATTTGAGGAGTTAGATCGTATAGATGTTACGTCCGATCGACTCACAAGAGAGCTCAATGATGGTATTCTTTTACCATCCTGCACATGGGTTCCAATTGTGCCCTGCTTTACTGGTCAAAACACGCGCTGTGACGTTCTTATAAAGTTGAGAAGAATCGTCAGTCGAGTGCAAATTATCAAACTGAAGCCTTTGATAATCTGAAAGTAGTTGAACTGTCTCGGGGCCGTATAGATCAAGAGAAGCAATTTCAATTAGCAGGTTAGCTGGATTAGTGTGCGTCTGCGCGTTAGCATCGGCGAGCGCTAAACCTCCATTCTGAAGGACTGTTTCCATAGCTAATCTGGGCGGACCATCATAAATAACAAATCCACCTGGTGCCATACAGTAGACATGATCAAATAGGTTGAAAATATCGACATCGGGTTGGTGAATGGTGAGAATGATTGCAATCGGCTTGAAGTTTCCTGATCGAGCTGCTTCGCTGAGCTGCGCCAATGATTGGATCAACTTTTTGCAATTAAGCGAATCCAGGCCTGAAGTTGGCTCATCAAGGACAAGGATGTCGGGCTGTCGCAACAGTTCTTGCGCAATCGACACTCTTTTATACTCTCCGCCGGATATATTGCCAGCAAATGAATGATAGCATGCGGATAGGTTAAGCATCTTGATGACGCGGCTGATATTTGCTTCATGATTAAAATCGTGATCAGGATTCAATATTCTACTCGAATAGAGAAGATTTTCTCGAACCGTTAGGTTCTCAATCAGATAGTCTTTCTGGGGTATGATACTCAACCGCATGCGCCTACCTTCATGGCCACCTTGGCCACCCAAAAGCTCTATCTGACCAGAATAGTTCTCAGTTTTTCCACAGATTGCATTCAATAATGACGTCTTGCCAGATCCTGAGGGCCCCAGAATCGCTGTTATTTGACCTGACTTGACACAGCCATTCAAATCTTCGAAGATGATGCGCTTGTTTGAATCATCATTTGTTGAGACGAGTTTGCGAGCTGAATATGACACCTTCTGAGCCAAAGAACTTTCAGATGAGCTGACTTGGTTGAACTGATTATGCTGCTCGGCTAGGTGACTAGTCACTGAGCCCAGACCGCAGATTGAGCGTAGCCCGTGTAAAAAACTGTCGACTATCTTGTCATATCCTGATCTATCCACTCGATATGAAAGGTGTTTCCACACAAGCTGGAAGTCGTGCTGAGGCTTGCGCGGCCCATCAATGAGTTGGTCATGGTTATGACTGAAAGTCCCGTCTCTGATAGTCTGAGTTAGAGACGCTCGATGAAATCTCTGGTGTTCTTTATTTTGTGCGGCAATCGTCCAGAGTTTGTTGTGGTCATGTTTTGTACTCCCATTCTGTAACAGATGGAGTTGTACTGCAGATATACTCTTTTGAGTTTGATGTTCGCCTTTGTAGTTACTTTCGTCTGTTCGGGTGTTCGTTGGTAAGGTTTCATATCTGGTCAATGTGACATGGGGATTAGTATCGTACGCAACCGAATCTTGTGAGCAACCGGAAGCTCCAGAAAGATGGCTATTCAACGATGTTCGGGCGGCAAGTTCTTGGAAGCTGGTTGGCATCTTGATCGGTGTGCTCACACTTGGTGGATTATCAGCACAATTCTCGATCGCGATGTGCATACTTTGATTTGATTTGATCCCTCTTGAAAGTAGATGGGCTGAAGAAACTGCATGCAGACAGAATGCCAAGCTTTGAGCTCTGTAAGCACTAGTGTGAGATTGACGAGTACCTGAAGAGTGTGCGAATGCTCTCTCATGAACTTGACTTCTGAGAGCTTCGACCTTGCAGCGGTCGTGTAGTTTCCTCTAGAACTCAGGAATAAGTGCTAGAGTCACAGGCTGTTGGAGGCTGAAGGCGATGTTTTCGAATTTTCTCAAGTGGCTAGGCATCCGGCTCATATGGTGTACATTCCCTCAGAACGCACCCAGAATTCTGCCTCGTGCGGTCAAACAATTCTTGACTTCACGAAAAACTCACCGCGAAGACCCCTCGAGAGTTTAAGCCAATATTCACAGTCGATGTGGTTTTGTTGGATGCGTAGCGTCCACTTCTAATGATTTGGCAGTCGATCTCAGAGATGTCTCGCATACGGGCAAACACGTGATCTGATGGTTAGACACCCTCGTGTGCATGAAGTCAACTGGATGTCCACCGCGAGATCTTTTAAATTGCCGACTCGTAGTGTGACTTCAAGTGATTGCGGTGGCAATCTACTAGCAATAACTTGTTTCGCATAACAACCGATAACAAATATGTTTATGAGAGATTTGCGAACAACTCTCATTTCACGCGCACGCGCTTTGAATCTGGCCGCCTTTGTAGTCAATCAATCCAAGCCAGTTCAGGACCGGACAGTGTTTTTGAATTCAGTCACTCAAGCGCTTCGATCACTGTCTTGATTGGTGTGCGCAAAGTCGGCGCTAAGTTTTTCATAACTAGTATGAGACGGTCCGGGTCAAAAGAGCCATCTCAATGACCGACGTGAGTCACTTTTAGTTTGATAACAAACCAGATAAGCAGCATTAGCGATGCGGCCAAGCAAGATGTAGATGTTCTTCACCGGCTAATTCTTGGAGCTTGGCATATCTATTTGTGTGCATCCGCCCGTTGTGATTTTTATCAACACTTCCAGATTCAATAAACCGGATACAACATGTTGGTCGCATTATCATGTCGATGGTTCTTGTATGTCGCTCAATACAAGAACGAGTATTTAGCCTATGCCCACATTGGCTGACACTACTAAGATCTGACATCAATACCATGTCACTGGGATGATCATGATATCCCAATGACATAGTATTGATGTTAAACATATCATTAAGCATCAGAAAAAGAGTGACGCACACTTCACAAGTCTACCTGGCAAGTTGCCACCAGAGAATTAATACACTAACAGTCTTGATTTCAGATACATGGGCCCTCAGTTCATACTGGAGCGTAAACAGGGCTGTCACCTAGAAGGTGGCTTATATATTCAAGAATATTAATGTGAGTAAGATAGACAAAATTGTGCTGTTTATAATGATTAATGGTTGACCGTCCCAGATACAACTTTGACGGCAGGTCTTCTTGAGAACCCGAAACTCGGATCTTCACTATCATTATCACTGATGATAGCGCTTTGACTGCGGACAATTGAACAATTAGAGTTGTCTTGAGTTTTCTGAGCTGCATATGACTCTTTGTGTGCGTTAGCTTGCGTCAGTGTAGCGTTTGCGTTAGATTGAGGACCATTTATTCCATCCAGCCGACGGATCTCATGTGCAGCTGGAAAGGATCTTGGCTGTGTTGTGGATGTAGAATGCGATGTTGGTGCAAGCAGAGGTTGTCTGACGTAGTACACTGTATGATTCTTCAGAGGTGCACTTCCTTCTGGTTGCATAGGGTGCTGGTTAGGTTGCATGATTTCTTGTGGCCTGGAAATCCCGTTGTAAATGGGAGTTGTTAGCCCATTGAGGAGGCCGTTATTGTTAGAGGGAAATTGACCTTGTATTACAATCTGCTTGGGGGTAGCTACATCAACAACCTTTATGAAACTCGGGTTAGCGTTTTGGTTATTGATGATTTGTCGGCAACTGGCTTGATTTGCCGGAGTTCTGACTAGACTTCTGTTTGAAGTGTCGCTGACGTTAGGCCTAACAATCTGCAGAGCCCTCACTCTGTTTCCATTTTGATCGAGTACGTAGATTAACTGACACGCAATAGATCCGTGCTGATGCGAATTTGGGATCATACTCTTGAGCATATTTTCAGGTTGAGTTTGATTCTGACGCTGTTGGCTCAAGAGGACTTCTCTACAAGAGATACAAGATTGATTTGTTTGTATTTGCTGTGATGGAGGTCTGTACATGTTGTGTCCAGTAGAGTTAAATAGATTGGGAGGCTTATTAAAACTTTGAACGAACCTCGGGTGTGAATCATTCGTCGAATTTCTAGGATGTGCATTAGCTTGATTGATGATTCGGCCATCGACTGTTTCCTGTTGCAGGTTAGTCAAACGACCGAGTTCGATAGCACGACAGACATGGCATTCGGAATCTTGACTAGTGAGTCTATCTGAGGAATCAACTCTATTGCTTGGATTATGTATCTGGCTGTGATCGAATTCAGGCTGTGAATGAGATAATCTCAAGACATTAGATTCCGTATTAGGTTTTTGCTGCGCCCCAAACTTAGCAGGGATCGAAGGTATATGTACGATTCGAATTAAAAAACTGTAGGTTTATATTGCAAGAGCTAGCTGGTAATAAACTCAGTGGCTTCATTAGGATTTGGGACGGAAACATTATGGTTTTGCCGCCTGTGTTGACTCAGTTGTATGCACTTCCCTAGTGTATTGCTACTCGCTGTAGGCAAACGACTTTCGATATGGCAGATTTTGGTCTGTTCGGCCGAGACGCTATTATTCAGCATAATGGTATAGAATAAACATGATTATTCGTAGTGTCGTCAGAACTACTAGGAATTGTGGATTGTTGTCGTTTATGGTGACTGTCTACCGTCGAAACTTTCATTCTGGCCGGTAGGGAGCTAGGTTTTGCTCTTGATTGTTGTTGCTCGGGCTCGCTCATCCGTTCGGTTTTGTTATTTTCATGTTTGTCGACACTTTGTTTTTCGGACTGCACATTAGGTCTTGAGGCAATCCCGGGAGATTCTTCTTTTCTTGACAATACAGTGTTGTTATTAACATTTCCTACCTTACAGACCACCGTGGGAGGCTTTATATGAGGTTGAGCAAGGCTATGATTACATTTTTTCCCAACTTCGTCAACTATCACAGAAGAGTCAGAATCAGAGTCTGACATGGCACCATGATCAACAAAGCTCTGGCTAGAGTTCAGTCTCTGCAGAGTTAGGTCAGAGAGTACATCATGATTGTATCCATCAACATTCAATAACTCACTCTCTCTCAAGAGCCCAAAGAGTTGATTATTAGATAGTTTCATCGGATCTTTCCCAACAATGTTGCTGAAGATTTTTCTTGCATATCCATGCTCCAGTGGAACACTAACACATTCTTCGAGCACTTGATCCAATGCATCAATATCTGGGCTTGGTTCGTTGCATGTATCATTTTGGTCAGTTGGATCCTCCTGACTCAAGAGTGAATCTGGTCTATCAGTGGGGGACAAGCTTTCTAGTTCTTCACAGAAAACAATCACGGTTTGATTGAACGATACCTTCCGGTCCTTGTGTTTAGGACCAGGTGACCTTTCGCTCGAGAGATCGCAGGATTTCTTGAGCGCTGATTTGAGTGTGGAACTGCCTGCTGATGAGTCGAGATTAGACCTACCCTCATCAGCTATGTGCGCACTTGTTTCTATTGAGTATCGTTCTGATCTGGAAGCATCTGTTTCATCATCTTTCGACGACGATGAGTCACAAGGCAGCTGTTTGTTCTCGATAATGCACGGCTTACGATCACCGAGAGTTGGCCTAATTTGATCGCCATGAACAGACGAGTTCAGGTTGCCTTCAATCTTTGGAGTAGATTGTGGGGACACTGAGAGTGATTGTCTATGGGCATCTTTGTGGTGAGCAAATATGATGGAAGACGAGGAGGCTGATTTCGGGTTCGCTGATACCGCACAAAGATTAGCTCGTGCCTTGGGAGGAGCTTTGCCGGGAGTTTTACTAGCGTTATCATTTTGTCCATCTGTGATGCCGTTGATCGATGGATAATCACTAAATTCATCTCTATCGACGCGACTCTGTCGTTTTTCTTTTTCTCCCACGTATATAGGCGCATCAATTGATGGAGAATTTTCTGCAACACCGGGGGCTTTCTCTGTCTTGCATGTGAGCGAGTTGTCGCTCGAGATACTGTTCGTGTAACCAAAGCCACTGTCGCTGCCTGACTGGTTAGAACTATTTTCTATGGGACAAACGTTTGTTTCAGTATGACAATCTTGGTCGAGGCGTAGAGGGTCGAAATCCCGACCAGCAGGATTGTTCTTCTGTATTGCTGCTGACTTCCCAGCGGATAGGCTGGGGGAATGGACATCGTGACCTTCCATAGTTACAGTGGTGATGACGTTGCAAGAGGATGGAAACCTGCCCGGGGGCATGGTAAGATCAACTTAGCAAACTGCATCAAGTATTTGTACCTCCCACATCTCGAACAGCGTGATGATCTCCTAGATGATAATGTGCCTTCAAGCGTAGCCCATAACTTTCACTCTCACTCTCACTCTCTTTTGCGGCCATAGGATCGCAGCCTGATAACTCAGGATGGGTAATTTCAGCAGCTAGTAGTTATGTTGGTGCAGTTGGACCAAAATCGAAGCGGAAATTGAGGCGATATCTGAAAGATACTATTGTTGTGCCGGTATTTGAGTGGTGCACAGGGATATGGATCGATTGGCTCGGCCGGACAGGCCGCTATATACGTCACGTTAGTATGCGTATGTGTTATTGAGTGAGTGCTAA
>SNVD02005763.1:0-10307 GCA_013180625.2 Boswellia sacra
AAAATAAAATGATGTAATAATGATCGATTTTTGTGTCTCGAGGAGATTCCTTTCATAGGCCATCAAATTGATCAGGTTTTATCTCTCTTTGCCATCTGTCTTATTTGTTTTTATATTTCTTTTACTTGTTTTTGACTTTTTGTTTGCTATTATGTTGTTATCTCTTTTATGTGTCTTTAGTTTCGTTTCTGCTCTTTTCTTTTCCTTCCTTTTGTTTAATTTGATTATTCTGTACTTCGAACTCATTTGTGCAACAGCTTGAGGAAACATCTAAACGGAAGCTGAGCCCTTCCCGGAAGGTTTGAAACGTGCATATCTGGGAGAAGAACAAACGCATTATCGGTAATATCTCTCCTCTTCTCCTCTTCAATGGATGCTGATATCTTTCTATCGAATCTTCGTAAATATTTCCTTCACTTCCTCAAAATGCTGTGTTTAAAATTTATAAAGTACGGATGACTAGACTTTGGGCATTGATGCTCTTAAATGTGCTTGCTGATATCCGATGGCTTATCGAAGCTAAGGTGAGATTGTCCGGTGAGCCGGACATTAATCTCGCAAAATACATGCCTGGTCTAAGAAAGAGCTACTACGCCAAGAGGCGAAGAGCGAAAAGGTTACAAGTATGTTATAAATGTGCGAGGAATGGAATTGTAACCAGACTTGTCGTTCATTAGGTTTTTGTGTCCAGGAATAGAGAAGATAAACTTTCATTTATTAAGAATGGTTTGAGTAATGAGTCGCTGGATAATGTTTTATAACTCTTGAGTCACATTCTTGTGGACTTGTTCAGCGTGATTTGCTTAATCTATGGACACAATTTCGTGATGAATTGCAGTGTTATAGTCTAGGGAATCTGACTAAAAACGACCCTGTTTGCAGTTTATAAGAAAACTGGATGGGAAGCAAATCCCCGACTCATAGAAGGCGTTTCAGCCGTTACTGGACGTAAAACCAGAGGAAGATGTGAGCCACAATCACAACTACTTGTATATTTGAATGTGTGTTGTTGTTGTAGAATTTTTTTCTTGTTTCGTTTGATCTGATTATCAATGTTGTTTTTGTGTTGGTGTTGTTTGTTGATTTTGTTTGTTTTAATTTCAAGTTTTCTTTGTTGGGGAATAACAGATGACTACCCCTGAATATACGCACACGTGGAAGAACATGTGGAGAGGTTTTGGTCACCATCCGCCGAAGTATATCGTTACTTGTCATGCTTTCACGTGGGAGACAAGTGTGGTCGGTTTGTCACAACCCAGCAAAGTATATCTCTAATTGTCATGCTTCACGTGGGAGACAATGTTGTGGTTTTTTTCAAACCCCACCGAAAGTTTATCTTCATTTTTCATGCACACGTGGGCGACAAGTGTGGAGGTTTTGTCAAACCCCACCGAAAACATATCTATTTTTTCAAATCTCGGGGCGATAATCTGCATCGAGCAACCCCCACCGAAATTATGTCCCCATGTGTCAAATTTGAGAGTTTTACGTGTGTATATATCCATTCTCCATTTTTTCAAATGTCATTATTATAACCTGTCTTACACTTGAAAAGCATATTACCTAACGTGCATCATTGTCTTACACAAGGTTAGAGCACTTGTAGAAAATGGAGAAAACACCAATTTTCGGCCTACTCCAAAATATATGCGTATTTTGACGGATCGTCAATTTGATAAAGATGGAGAGTTACCACAGCGGCTCTTGATCTTGGTAGTACATTAGCTGCGAGGGGTATCATTTGATTTATGGAGGGGGTAGGTCTTGGGCTAATGGGGTGTGTGTCAACAGCTACATCCCTAGGAGGGAGCAAAGTTCTCGGCATTATCCCTAAACCATTAGCTGTACGACATATCGTAGGCAACACAATCAGGGAAGAGTTACAAGTCTCTAGCATGCATGAGCGTATTGCACATATGGTTGTTAAGTCCGATGCATTTATAGCTTTGCCAGGTGGTTATGGTACATTAGAGGAGATATTTCAAATCACCTCTTGGGCACAGCTAAACATCCATCGGAAACCCATTGGTTTGTTAAATGTCGATAATTTTTTTGATGGTTTGTTGTCTTTTCTTGATCAAGCAGTAGAAAAAAACTTCATCTCACAATCGGCGAGGCAAATCCTGGTTACAGCTTCAACTGCAGGGGAGTTAATTGAACGTGAACTTACAAGAATTCGCTATTCGCCTGATCCAACAACAGCTCGTTTGATTGGTTTGGAGAAGGCAATAAGAAGCGTAACTGGATTAACGCTCCATCTGTAATCCTCTATTAGTCTGGTTTGCTTTGTTTTCATTTGCTTTCTTTTTATTGTGTTTATTTGAGATTTTTCATGTCGTCTCTTTTGAGCTTTTTCAGGTTATTTCTTTCGTCCCAGGTAATATTTTCTAATCTCGGTTTTTAGAGTGGTGGCTTAAAAAGTTCAAGTTCTCTTGAACGCATTCTGGATCTCTTCAATCCATAATGGCTGAATAAGGAGGCTAACTTCTAAACTTTGTAGACCCATTCTAACTAACTTGTTTTTGTTTGCTGACTTGTTGAACTTTGTTATTTTATGAGTAAGTTTAGTTTTGTGTAATTTAGAGTTGTTATGTGTTTTTGTCTTTATCAGTTTTGATTCGAAAAAAAAATTGTGGAAAAACCTAAGAATGGCAGAATATAGGGTTTCCTTAACCCTTGAAACGCATTCTTCCTTAATAACTTTGTAGTTTGTTTATTTCATGTTGTTTGAAGTGTCTTGTTTTTTATTTTGTTCTTTCATAATAAAGGTATATAGGCTGGAAACCTTAAGTCTTCGGGCTACTGGTCCTAAGGAGTGTTGAAATATACAATCTTGACTCAGGTGTAACAACGCCACGTACATCTTTTCTTGCATTTTGTGGGTCGATGATAAGATAATGATTGAATTAAGAATAACTCTTGGAAAATGATAAATGATGCATGGATCTGTGTGCTTGAAATGTTTATTGGTTTCGCTTTGCTTTTGATTCCTTGCGCAACATTGAGCACTGAGCTATTATCACTGAGTTATTTGTTCACTTAGAGAAAGTTTATGAAATTTAAATGTTTCTTCAGATTTCAATGAATTCTAGAACTTGTTGATGGTCACTCGAGGCGAAATCCTAGACTGTGCAACATTGGGGAAATGATTTAGGCCATCTTTGGACCGTTTGAGCCTTTATAGCCAACCTTGACTGAAATTGATCCCTAGTTACCCCTTTGAGCCTCTGTAAGCCTTTTTCTTTGTTAACTCACTAAAAGATTTCCTAACCTCAAATGATTTTGTTCCAAACAGTTTATCCCTTACCTATGAGCATATAGATCGTTCACAATTAAATTTTGAGCTATGTTCTGGTTTTGGGAAGTTAGAGGAGGTTGGGATGTGTCATGAGCACTGCAAGTGAGTTCTATTGTGTTTGAAAAAAAAAAGCCAATCTGTACTTATCGTCCACGTACTTACACATTGAGGACAATGTGTTGTTTAAGTGTGGGGGAGGGGAAGTGTAATTAAAAAAAAAGAAGAGAAAAAAGAAAAAAAGAGGAAGAATAAGAGATCTATACCCTTAAGTGTTCTTAAAAAGAATGAAACAACAAAGTGTGGGGGTGTAGTTTTCTTTTGTTTTCTGCAAAAAAAAAAAAAAGATTGAGTGCTCTAAATAAGTTTGGGGGAGTAACCTGGTGAATTGAAATGAAGTTGTGTTATAGGTTTGAGCTCTACATAGTCTTGAATGATTTATGTGTTTGTGGGTGATTTGAGCCAAATTATTATCCTTTATCATACCTTCACCCAAGCCAAACGTTACAAGCTTAATAAAGCCCTACTTGATCCTTAGTGTTATGCTTGTCTACATTAGTGGAGAGTGACTTGAAAAGCAGGCCTATGGAGTTCGTTTATACACACATCTTTACTATTAAATATGATTCATTTTTATGCATAAACTCATCCGGGTTACAAGTGATCAGGTGAGAATGGCTCTACACACACACACTTGAGGAATTGAAGTGAAGCGAAACTAATATTTGAGATAAAATTGTTGATCAAGTGCATTATTTTGAAGTTTCCTTGGGTTATAATTAAGTACAATCTTTGAGGCCTATTTGCAAGTTGAAGCATTTGTGTGTTTTAATTTTTCTTTGATTCTGTTTCGGTTTAGTTTTGTTTCGTATCATTTTAGTTGCTCGAGGACTAGCAAAATCTAAGTGTGGGGGAATTTGATAGGTGCCTATTTATGTATTACTTTTATATCAATTCGTCCATGTTTCTTTGCTATATTACTTGGTATTTTTATGTTTTTGTGTGGTTTTGATGTTTGTAGGAGTTTTGGAGCAACTTGCACAAAAATGGAGTAAAACCCTTCATTTTCACCTCTGCTAGTCAACCATCTTCTCGGATTTAATTGTATTGACATACAATGAACCCGATGACATATTATATACCGTTGGAAAGCTCTCGAAGTCTATTTTCTGGAGAAATTTACAGTTTATAAATCCATTCAGTTTACCAAAAGTTGTAATCAAAACAGTGTGAGAAGTATAGAAATGTAATTCCACAAATCACTGTAGCATGTATAATACGGGACACTGTAGCAGGTTACTGTAGCAGAGTATTTAAACCCATTTTAGGGTTTTATTTTCATAACTTGAAGAGGGGAAAACGTGGGAGGAGGCTGCATTTCTGGATTTCTCTCATCCCTTGGAGTTCTTGAAGGAGTAAGTAGATTTTGAAAGAGGAGGAACTACAATTCCAAGAAGATTCATCTACAAAGAAGATTTTCAAAGAATTTGCTAAGTTCTTTCTTTCCTTTTTAATTCGGGAATTTCTCTGTATTGTATTTGTTATTCTGATTGAATATGTGTAACTAAATCTGAATTAGTTGAGGGTGATTTCAAAGCCCTTGATATGGATTTTATGAGTTGATTGTGTAAGAAATTGTTATCCAATTCTCTAATTGAAGTTGCTTGTATTTTCCCATATCTAATGCTTATGATTGCTTACTGATTGTATTTGGAATGGCCAACTGAATATAATCTGTTGTTGTCTATTGCTAGGTTAGAAATCTTGATCCGTAATTGTCATGAATTT
This sequence comes from Boswellia sacra, assembly GCA_013180625.2. Taxonomy (NCBI): domain Eukaryota; kingdom Viridiplantae; phylum Streptophyta; class Magnoliopsida; order Sapindales; family Burseraceae; genus Boswellia; species Boswellia sacra. The sequence continues at coordinate 5,084 of SNVD02005763.1, forward strand.
CCAATCATTAGTAGCAAAATTGTGATCAGAGATTGCAATTGGAAAATACAACCTAGGTTAAATAATCCGAACTTGTGTGATTATTGCTTAGATCAACCTATCTTTCTCATCGTAATGCTTCTATTGAATTAACTTAGAGAGCTTGTTCTAGGTTGTTTAATGGATAGAGATTAAATAAAGAGCTTGTTTTATTTAACAACAAAGTAAGGAAAGATTGGGATAACAGAGCTTGTTGTTATCTACGGTTGATAACCTCAATACTGTAATTGGATTACAATTCTATGTTAATTCACAAATTCATATCTTGTGGCAGAGAAAGAACCCTTAACCAATTGTCTCTCATTGAATTTTCAATTCATTTAATATTGTGTTGTGTTATTCTTTATTTGCCTTCGTATTCAGTTTAATTAATCATTCAACAAAACCCACCATATTTAGTTTATTGTTGCTGAAAAATAACAAATTTAATTAGAATCAATCCTCGTGGAAACGATATCTTACTTATCACTTTATTACTTGTGCGACTAGTATACTTGCTAGTTTCGAACGCATCAACGTGGCATGATGTGATTTGATAAATAAATGCAATGATTTGATAAATATATATTAATAATAAATGACATTAATTAACATAGGCAATGTGGCAATCATATAGGGATGCCACATCAGTTTGTATGTATGAGTTTGTATAAATAGTTTGTATGAGTACCATTACTCTTTTATAAATCCATATCATCTTAGATTTTATGGATTTAATTTAACACTAAGGTGGATTTAATTTAACATAAGCAAATTGATTGATTATTCTTAAATTGAAAAGAAATTGTTTAACATAATCATTTATATAATGAACAACTTATATAGGAATGATTTATTTTTTATCTGCCAATTAACCCCTATATTTAGCATAATCAATTACTTAATATAATTATGAATTATTATTATAATTTGGTGACAATTAATTGTTTATTAGGTGATTAATATACATTTAGCATAACCAATTACTTACTATAATTATGAATTATTATTATAATGTAGTGACAATTTAATAATTAACTATGCCTATTAAAAAAAAAAAAAAACCGCCCACTGTATGGCTCAAACCTGTGCGAGAAAGACAATGCGTAATCAGGCCACCGCCGGGCTAAATTTATTTATTTGACAATGCGTGACAAAACACAAACTAATGAATTGATTAGCTGATTAGAAAGACAGCTGGCAGCCCTTTGATTATGGAGATTACCATCTTAAATCCAATCTTAAAAGCAATTAGTAACAATTTTATTTTGTTTCTAGTGATATTTTACCTCCTTTTTTTTTCCTGGGAGGAACGGCGCTAAAAATTATCCAAAATTTAACATTTTTTCCTACAAAATCAATTTTGTTGCCTATTAAATGATTTCCAAATAAAAAAATTTGTCTCCTTATATATTTTCTTTTGTTGATTAAAGCATTCTTTTTTAAGAAAATGAACAAATTAATTATTTACTAATTTGCAACAAAAATGTCATGTTGCAAATCAATATTTTTGTGGACACAATTTTTTTTGTTGATTATTAATCAAATTAACTAAAAGATAAAGTTCGATTATTAATAAAATTAATATAAAAATATAAATCATGTTTAGCAGCTTGACTAAAAACTTCGCAAATTTAATTTATTAGTAATTCAATCATAAATAAGAATTCTTCTATATATATAGTTTAATTTATTAAGAATGAAATTAAAAGACTTTTATAAATATGTTTGAAAATTCTCTCAAAATTGGCTATGGTGAGAGTTCTTGATGCCAATAAGTTACTATTTTCGAGGGCCTTTAAGTGAACTTTTGACAAGTTGCCCTTGGTAAAAGATATTGAATTCTCCCATCCTTGAAATTGGTCGTGGCGTGACAAATTGGTGCCAATTAGTTTACATTTCCGAGGGTATTTAGCTAACATTTCCGACGGCACGTTGCCCTCGGTAAAAGTCTTCGGATCTCATCAAGCCCTCGAAAATGGTCATATTATGAAGAGAATTTAGGGATTATTTTGGACAATATCTTGCCCTCGCAAAAGGTTATATTTTCGAGGGAATTTGGGTATGATTTATGACGAAATGTTGCCCTTGGTAAAAAATTTTAACATCTTTTAGTCACAACGATGATTTATTGTTGAGCCCTCGAAAATGATCATATTACCAAGGGCATTTGGTGCCCTCGGAAATAGTTCATCACTAAAAGGCAGTTTTGTTATAGTGTGGCCCCAAATATACCACTTGATTTATCTTCTATAGCATGCATGACAGTATTAATTGTTGTTAAAACAATTTTTAACAGCTTAAATAATATTTCTCGTTTATTGTAATATTTTTAATAGCATAAATATATATGTCATTGAAAATAAATCCTCAAAAGACATTTTATTTAGGTTAAAACTAAATATAATTAATGAATAGGAAGAAAACAGAAATTTCCTAATTTAGGTATTAAATTGTATTTTCTGTCTTATCTACAGTTGGATTTTTTTTTTCTTTTGGTAAAAAGAACAACATATGAAAAATCTATTTAAAACAATAATCTTCATTTCCTTGAATAAAGATATTAATTCTTAAAACCTAAATTACTTAACCCACAAGCCTTGTTTAGTCTCGCCTCTTACAAAATCCCCCTAGCCACTCTTAGTTTCAGTATATCTTTTGGGTTAATCTCTAAAACTTCTCTTTAATAGCTTTGAATATCCTCTTCTTTTTCCTTATTTTCTTTTTTCAATTGGTTTGGGTAAACTATTCATTTAATTGATTCAACCCACAATGGAACCGTCCCTTGCGTCAATATTATTCAACAAGTGTCTTTCATTGGAAGGAAAATGAAAGTAAGCAAATGAAAATATTTTTTAATTAATTACCATTTGTGTCTTCTGAAATTGGGTTATATAATTATATTGTATTTTTTTTTTATCACATAGAAAAATTAATCTGCTTATTTTGCTTAGTTTAGATTGCGAGTTACTATAACTTTAGTAATTTTAAGAACTTTATGCAGCTTTCCATCATTTGATCTATTTGTTTTCATTATTTTGGAGAATAATATCTAATATACTTGGGTAGCAAATGCTTAATTATTTGTTTTATAGGGAAACTCATTATTAGCTTAAAGGAGAGAGAGTTAAAAAACTACATGAGCATGTCTAGGTGAAATTGTGGGATTAAGTTAACTTATGGATTATGTAAAACATTCATATTTGTAGATTCACTACTAATTAATTAATTAATTAATTCTTTTATTGAGTACGAATAAATATGGATTAAAAAAGGATATTGATTTAATATGTATTTTTAAAGAAAAAAATTATTTAGCGATGTTATTTTGTATATCTTGTTTGATATTTTGGTATTTAGGTCTCAAAATTGTCGACTATATACAAATAATGATAATAAAGTAAAATCTATTCTTTTGTTAATTTATCAAAAATTTTCTAATGAATAAACCCAGAAAGTTTTGAAAAGTACAAATTAAACATTTTATTTGTAGAAATAATTACAAAACCTCTCTTTTTTCAAGGTTGATCATATAACATCTACATTCACATTCCACGAGTAATTTTATACCTTTAATCCATATTATGATCATTTTTATTATAAAACATATTATATTTATATTATTACTAATACAATTTTAGAAAGGTGAGATTATTTTAATAGTATATAATTTCATAATAAAGAAAGTTTTGACAATCATAAATAATATTTATAATTTAGATTATAATTAGTAACAAATGAGATACATTATGTAACAAATTATCATTTTCTTTTTAATCCTTAATTATAAAGTAAAACTTGTTGATTTCACACATACACACACACATATATATATATATATGTTTTTTCATTTTTTGTAATTATTCAAATAAATTTTATTCAATAATACTTAGATACTTGTCAAAAGTAAAGGTAGTTTATCTTGTTTATTCTTGGGTGAGATTCAATTGCACCACTTTTTTTGTCACACATTTACAAAGAGATAATTCTAATTTGCCCCCCAGGTTAGGCAAATATTAAATGGGACCACTGACCCTGAAAATTCCAAATCGCCTCCTAAAGTTTCAATTTGGACACTACATTTAACGGAAAATTAGTCTAAAAATCATTTAACCCAATACAATAACAAAAAGATCATCGTACCCTTTTCTAAGGGTGGGAATACGGATTCACGAGTCGTGTTCGTATCGTGTCGAGCTATAACACGATACAAATTAACCTAATTCGAACACGACCTATTTATTTTTTGTGTCAAAAACACATAACCCAAACACGATACAATTATTAAACGGGTGACACGACTCGACACGCTAACACAAATAATAAATAGGTCATTTTCAATTTTGACACGAATATAACATGTTTAACACGATTATGACACGTTTAAATGTTTTAATACGATTATGACACGTTTAAATATTTTGCAACGATTATAATATGTTTATACAATTTTGGCACATTTAAATATTTTGGCACGATTATAACACGTTTAAATAATTAACACGATTATAACATGAAAACACATTACAATTTTCAACCTTTTTTTTAAATAACAATAATCAAATATTCAAAATCCGTCCATAACACAATAAAGAGTCCATTAAATACTAAGTCACATACAAACTTCAATCCACAACACAATAAAGATTTTATTAAATATCAAGTTTTATACAAACTTCAATCCACAACATAATAAATAATCTACTAAATTGCAAGTCTCAAGCAAACTTCAATCCACAAAATACAATAAAGAGTCCATTAAATACCAAGTCCAATACAAACTTCAATCTACAATACAATAAATAGTCCACTAAATACCAAGTCTCAAACAAACTTCATTCCACAACACGATAAATAATTTACTAAACACCAAGTTTCATACAAACTTTAAATACAATTTAAATTTAGAAAAAAAAATCCATTTCATTTCGTTGACTCTTTAGTAGTTTAAAATTCAAATTAATTTTTGATTTGTGTTTATAATATATCGATTTAAAATTCAATCGTGTCAAATTGTCAATTCATGTCTTTATGATATTATGTTTTATTCGGGTTATACGGGCCACTAAATGGTTTCGTGTCATTATACGAGTTGTGTCATTATACGGTTCGTATTACTAAACAAATTCGTATTATTATACGGATTCGTGTCATTAAATGGGATTGTGTCATCTGTGGGTTTAAACCCTCAGCCTGAACACAACCC
>SNVD02005765.1:0-105382 GCA_013180625.2 Boswellia sacra
CCACCGTAACACCAGATTTCTTCAGAACAACTTGGACTGGACTCACCCACTTGCTGTCCGAAATTGGATAAATCACACCCAAATCTAACAATTTCAAGATTTCTTTCTTGACAACTTCCATCATTTGAGGATTCAACCTCCGCTGTGCTTCTCGAGTGGGCTTGGATCCTTCTTCTAATAAGATACGGTGCATGCATATGGCTGGGCTAATACCTTTGATGTCAGCATTTGTCCACCCAATGGCTGTTTTGTGATCTCGAAGCACTCGAATGAGTTTCTCTTCTTGTAATGGTGTAAGGCCCTTGGCTATTATGACTGGCAAAGTATCCTTCTCACCCACGAATACATACTTCAAATGTTCTGGAAGAGGCTTAAGCTCCAAGGTAGGGGCTTTCATCACAGAAGGAAGAATTTTCTCATTATATAAAGGCAATTCAATGTACGAAACATCATACCTGTTTGTGGTGATAGTTATAGTCTCATCCAAGCTTGCCACAACTTCCTCCACTTCTTTAGACACATGTATCACTTTCCTGGTTCCCTTTGAAACTTTCTGTCCTTATGTGTTCACTAATGGCTACTTCCAATTCATCTTTGCGATTTAATTCAAGAAAGTGTTGTGGCAAAGAATCAATGACATCACTGCAAAAACAGAATGCAAGTCAGTAGGGATCTCTTGGCCATCAAAAATATTGACGCGAATCAATCCTCGCCATCAACTTCCATGGTGAGAGTGCCATCATGAACACAATCTTTGGTTCGGCATTTTTCAAGTAATGGCCTCCGAAAGAATTGGGTGTTGGATGGGGAGACGTTTCATCCTCCATTTCCAGAACATAAAAGTCTGCTGGAAAAAACAATTGATTCACCTGCACAAGCACATCTTCCACAACTCCCTTGGGATATGCATTAGAACGATCAGCAAGTTGAATTACAAAACCAGTTTCCGCAAGGGGTCCAAGATTCAAGGAAGCATAAATAGAATAGGGCATGACATTAATTGATGCTCCTAAATCTAACATAGCTCTTTCAAACTTGGTATTACCAATAGTGCATGGAATGGTGACCGTACCTGGATCTTTGAATTTCGGAGGAATTTTTCTTTGCAATACAGCTGAAACATTTTCCCCCACACTTACCTTCTCATTTCCTTTCAACTTCCTCTTGTTGGTGCATAACTCTTTGAGAATTTTTGCATAACGAGGCACTTGCTTGATAGCATCCAGAAGTGGTATGTTTACCTCGATCTTGCGAAAAGTTTCCAGGATTTCTTGTTCTTGTTCCTCATTCTTTGATTTTGCAAAAATTGCTGGGAAAAGGTGGAGGGTAACATATGATCTGAATGACAGTTTTAGGATTACCTTAGAAGTGGATTGTTTTGTTCATGGTGGAAGGGGGTCATCCCCTTCATCAGCTTGTGATTTCTTTGGTGGAATCTCTAAATTGCTTTCCACTTCTCAAAGTACAGCACTAGCATTTCTCTTGGATGATCACTGCTGAGATGGCAAATTTTCCTGAGCTTTGACTCTCAAATTTGCTCATGTTAGTGGCCAATTGTCCTATTTGGCTTCTCCAAGTTTTGGAAACTTGCCCTAGTTCTGCTGAAATTGCATTGTGTTAGTGGCAAGTGCTTTAACAATATCCTGGAGAGACATACCTGAATTTTGTGGAGCTGGTTGTGGTGCTGGTTGTGGTTGTGCTTGAAATTGTTGCTGCACCCTTGGTTGATTGAAACCTGGTGGTCGATTTGGTATGGCATTTGGGGCAATTGGTTGATGATTCCCATATCTTAAATTATGTTGATCTCTCCATCCAGCATTGTAAGTATTGGAGAAAGGGTCATACCTTTGCCTTGGTTGTCCTGGAAATCCACCCATGGCATTGGCTTGATCTGTATCTCCTTCTTGCAAAGTTGGACACATGTCGGTTTGGATGGTCCATTGACAGAGAATACCCCACAGCATAAGACAAAATTCTCTTTTTGAGCCTGCATATGTCATACAGCCATTTTTTTTTACAAGAGAGCGTAAGTTCACAAAGTGTTGTTGTTCAAGTTTAGATCAGTACTTACATCATTACTATTTTTTGGTAGTTTTCTGTGGACTCAAATTGACTGTGAAATTGTTGGGGAGGTCACACGCTTGCCATGTCACTAATCAAACGTCTTGCCACGTTCGGTGTTTTATTAACTAGTGCTCCACCACTAGTAGCATCAATGATACTCCTTTCAATGGGTAGGAGACCCTCATAGAAATATTGAATTAGGAGTCCATCACTAATTTGGTGGTTTGGACAGCTAGCACATAACCTCTTAAATCTCTCCCAATATTCATGAAGTGATTCTCCATTGTGTTGTCGAATGCCACTAATATCTTTTCTAATATTTGTAACTTTCGAGGCTGGAAAGTATTTCTCCAAAAAGAGTTTACTCATCTCATTCCAAGTGGTAATGGTACCTGTGGTAGGTAGTATAGCCAATCTTTTGCCGAATCTGCTAATGAGAATGGGAAAGCTCTCAATTTAATTTGCTCTTCAGAAACGCCGGTTGGCTTCATACTTGAGCATACCACATGAAATTCTTTAAGGTGTTTGTTCGGATCCTCTCCTGCAAAACCATGAAATGTAGGCAAGAGATGAATTAGTCCAGATTTAAGCTCAAAATCTATCTCAAAATTGGTGCTTATTCATAGCGGTTGTTGGTCAATAATTGGAGCCGCTAACTCCTTAAGAGTCTGATCGTTTTCCATCGCCATTACTTCCGATTCTGATTTGATTGAACTGCAAGAAGATGGGAGGGAAGTATGTCGTGCAAGGTCAAATTCTGGAGGTGGAGTTGAAATTGACTGATTTAACCTTAAATTCGAGGATTGGAGAAACTCCTTAATTCTCTTAAGTCGTTGATCCGCTTCTACCTCGGACATAAAAGCCTAAACACGAACAATCAGGAAATAACAATCAAGAATCAGTAGTGAAAACAGAATAACAAATTGATTAGAAAATCAATCCCCGGCAACGGCGCCAAAAACTTGATGCGTTCGAAACTAGCAAGTATACTAGGCGCACAAGTAATAAAATGATGAGTAAGATATCGTTCCCACGAGGATTGATTCTAATTGAATTTGTTATTTTTCAGCAACAATAAACTAAATATGGGGGGTTTTGTTGAATGATTAATTAAACTGAATACAAAGGCAAATAAAGAATAACACAACACAATATTAAATGAATTGAAAATTCAATGAGAGACACTTGGTTAAGGGTTCTTTCTCTGCCACAAGATATGAATTTGTGAATTAACATAGAATTGTAATCCAATTACAGCAATTGAAGTTATCAACCGTAGATAACAACAAGCTCTGTTATCCCAATCTTTCCTTACTTTGTTGTTACATAAAACAAGCTCTTTATTTAATCTCTATCCATTAAACAACCTAGAACAAGCTCTCTAAGTTTAATTCAATGGAAGCATTACGATGAGAAAGATGGGTTGATCTAAGCAATAATCACACAAGTTCGGATTATTTAACCTAGTTTGTATTTTCCAATTGCAATCTCTGATCACAATTTTGCTACTAATGATTGGAAATTCATGACAATTACGGATCAAGATTTCTAATCTAGCAATAGACAACAACAGATTATATTCCGTTGGCCATTCCAAATACAATCAGTAAGCAATCATAAGCATTAGATATGGGAAAATACAAGCAACTTCAATTAGAGAATTGGATAACAATTTCTTACACAATCAACTCAAAAAATCCATATCCAGGGCTTTGAAATCACCCTCAACCAATTCAGATTTAGTTACACATATTCAATCAGAATAACAAATACAATACAGAGAAATTGCAGAATTGAAAAGGAAAGAAAGAACTTAGCAAATTCTTTGAAAATCTTCTTTGTAGATGAATCTTCTTGGAATTGTAGTTCCTCCTCTTTCAAAATCTTCTTTCTCCTTCAAGAACTCCAAGGATGAGAGAAATCCAGAAATGCAGCCTCCTCCCACGTTTTCCCCTCTTCAAGTTATGAAAATAAAACCCTAAATGTGTTTAAATACTCTGCTACAGTGACTTGCTACAGTGCCCCGTATTATACATGCTACAGTGGCTTGTGGAATTATATTTCTATACATCTCACACTGTGTTGATTACAACTTTTGGTACACTGAATGGATTTATAAACCGTAAATTTCTCCAGAAAATAGACTTCGAAAGCTTTCCAACGGTATATAACATGTCATCGGGTTCATTGTATATCAACACAATTAACTCCGAGAAGATCACTGACTAGCAGAGGTGAAAATGAAGGGTTTTACTCCATTTTTGTGCAAGTTGCTCCAAAACTCCTACAAACATCAAAACCACACAAAAACATAAAAATACCAAGGAATATAGCAAAGAAACATGGACGAATTGATATAAAAGTAATACATAAATAGACACCTATCATGTTAAATTATGTTAATCCAAATCCGACCTCTTAAATTATTAGGTCTAAATCTTGGAACCTAAACCTGACTGTTAACTTGACGTGTTACCTAAATCTAACCCATTTAACCCGTTTTTTATTTTCAAGTTAGACAACAATATGTATAACATGATTTGTATAAATTCTAAACATATAATACAACAAATAGTTTATAAATTTAAAATATGATAAATATTTTAAAATCGATTGAAATATCTAAATTTAATATAATACGAAAATATAAACAAAATTTTGTATCCAACACATTTAAAAATCCATCTAAAGCATATTTAAGATAAACAATTTATAATGTCCAATTATTGAATGATTTTTAAAAATGAAATAGGACATTTTATAAGTTTCCTTTTGTATTTCCCATCAAAATGTCATACTCATACACACTGTTGGTGTCAACGTACATGTGTCATACACATGATGAATTTTTGTCCAACTTATGATAAAACAAATATATTATTTTATTTCTTCTTTTACTGTTTCTAGAATTATATTTTAGGAAGTATTTGATTTATAATAAATATCTCTTTAGATTAGGATATAGTATCTTGTATCCTAATTAGAATATGAGAATATTTATTTGTCCTAATTCCTTTAGGAGTTTAATTATATCACTTCCTATTTTATTTTTCCTAATCCTAATGTGATTTTGAGTGAGATCTTTACATGATTTCTAGGAGATTTCGTCCAGGCATACCACTATTTATATAAATTTATTTCTGCATAACGGAGTATGCTGATTATATGGTGTATTGTGTGAGTTTTTGCTTCGACATTCCATCAATTGAGAGAAGAGCTTCAACGCAAAGAGGAATGTCTTTATTGTTTTAATTTTATGAGTCTTTGATTCATGTATGAGAGATAGAAATCGTATATGAATTGTTGATTTAGTTTGTGTGAGTTAGTAGACACTTGGGATAACTTGCGGGTTAAGTGTTTATGTAATTCAGTGTTAAACTTAGTTGTTACGTATAACTTAACAGTGTGTTGTTAAGTTATCCACGACAGAGAGTGGGCTGTATTACAAGAGTTTAAGATCTTTTGCGAAGATTTTGTTTTACAAATATTAGGTCAGTGTGTGAGGGTGAGTTAGCACTGTAAAAGGTCCTAAAGTTTGTACAAACAAGAACTTAATGAATTGCAGCTCTATAGCTGTCCGTGGACGTAGGTTTTATAACCCAACCACGTAAAAATCCTCCTGTGCTGATTTACTTTACAGTCTACTGTTATATTTCTTATAACTGCATACTTCCAGAACTTTCACACACCTAAGAAAAAGATGACATAATTGATTAGAATAATTTTAATTCGTTTAAACATAGTTATACATTAGTATTTTTTACATTTTATTATTTTTTTATGTATCATAAATGAATTTACTATACTATTCTTAATATTAACGGGTTAGACAAGTGAAACGGTTTTTTATAGGATAAACCCAAGCACAATCCAATATCAAACGGGTTTTACCGTGTTAACTCATTAATGACCCAATTCGATAATATTAGATCCAAAATATGTTTCTATCGAATGGATTCGTGTCGTATTAACAGGTCATATAGAATTTGTCAAGCCTATGATGGATAATATGATAAGTGATATGATAATGTCAAATCACTTAATACATCACCTAATACATCACCTAATTTTAATTTTCATCAAAAAAAATGCTAAACGTAATTTTTAATAAAAATTTTATATTAATAGATTAATATTCTTGTATAAGTTACTTTAAAAGAAAAAGTTATTTAAATAATTTACTAATGTTCCTCAATTAGGGTTTTAGGTACTTTTTATATAGAAGTAAATAGCTAATTACCTAATATAACAAGAATCTTAGTAATATAAACATTGTAGAAAAATATACAAAAATCTAGAAACACAGGAGGAAAAAAAACAATTTTCATAAATAAATATTATGATAATTCTAGAGTGCTTTTCTCTAAAGAGACGCTATTTATGAAATATTTATTTAATTAAAAATTATATTTTCTTTAAAATTTATTTATTTAATATTTGATCTATTAGAAAATCATTTTTTGGAAATATTATTAAGCTATTTAATATATTTTAAAACTTAATAAGTCAAAAAAATATTTAACTAAACGACCATATTTTGAAGTCAAAAAGTTTACATCATTGGTTTTTGACGGTATATGATTTGGAACTGTCTTTTAACAAGTAATTGACTATATAATCAAAGAAAAGAAATATTTCAAAATAAAATTTTGACACAATTTATTATCAATTTCTAACCTGTGATCTCACTTTCAATAATTATATTTTGTAAATCAGTGACTAGAAATTTTTGTCAAAAAATTTGTGTCAAAATAACTTTTCTGACAATTAAATAATCAAATATATAATTAAATAGAAAATGATCTAGTTTAATCTAACTATTAAATCAATTGGATTCTTAATTATACACTTAAAAATAAACTTTTACTAAAATGTTTAATTGTAAAATGAAAAATTCAAATTATTTAGGACAGTAAATATACATGATAAAATTATTCTATGGTATAAGGTGGGATAATATTGAGTTCTATTATTGCAAAGAAGGGATTATGGTAAACAACAGAATATTATATGAGTGAATTTTGGGGAAAATTTTGGGTGCAGTGGCTGCACTAAGACGCCACTAATCATAAACCACGTGAGCATGCTGAGGTGGCACATATTTGACATGTCATTATCAAAGTCTTTCTCAATCATAAACCATTAGATTTCTGCCATTTGGAACCATGAGGTCTTATGTTGCTTCAGGCATCATTTCTAACGTGTGTTTACTCTATCATCCTTTTCACGTCTTAGTCCATAGTTAAACAATAGTGGAGTGATATGGTTGATGAATTCCAAAACTACGAAGAGAAAAAGAAAATTTTAAAATTCAGCAAAGTACATAAAAGTAACCTAATTAAAAACTATCAAATTAAAAAAAAAACCCTAAAAATGAAATAAATTTTAACTAAAACAAGAAACAATTAGACCAACTTAAACACATACATCCCCAAAATAATATATTTCATAGAGTAAGACACTAATCTTTTATTCCTCATAAGGCCCGTGGAGATGGGAGGTTGGGCTTTTCGATCTTGGTCCATGATAGAACGGCTACATAGCCTACCGAACCAAGATCTTTTGCGCGAGAAATGAAGTATGTAAACCCATGCAGCTTTGAGTTAACCTTTCCAGATGACAGCCTTCAATTCTGAGAATAGAATCCATAGGGGTTATTTATTTTTCTTAATTGAACTTTTACAAATTTCTGGAGTTGAATATGGGGGCTTATAATTAAATTATCTTACAATGCAACATCAGCCTATTTTTAAGAACAAAAGAAGAAATATAATTCTCAATAGCAAAATTTAGATTTAAAGTAGAGCCACAATGCAAGAGTAGTCTACGAACTTGCCCAATGTGCCCAAATTATTTATTCGATAACCATTTGTTATTAATTTGGTTCCTTTTCTTCTGTTTTTGTTTTAGGTGATACCTCTTTAAAAATAATGTAAGAAATACTGCTGCACAATGAGACTTTGACAAAAGTAGGGGATGAAAATGGGTGGATTCCACTCCATTATGCAGCATATTATGGTTTCTGTGATAAGGTAATCATTATTATTAAGATATGAAAAGTCTGCTGCCAAAATTGTTGACAACGGTCGCACAATGACACCTTTACGTATGGCAGCCAGCCAAGGACATAAAGACATAATAGAGAAAATTAATTCATTTTGAATGTGTAGACTGTGGTGAAATAGAGGATGACGGTAGTTGGAGTTTTCTTCACTTTGCAATGCCTAGTCTAAATAAAAAAGAATTAGATGATCTCCTAGCAAATCCTTGAGTTGGTAGTCTTATAGATAAGGGGGATAAAGACAAGAATACTGAATACCACTCTTCATAACCGTGCTGCTGCCTATGGAGATACATTTCTTAATGTTGGGAACCGCAAAGCTGTCAACAAAGAAAAGATTAGCGTGGAGAACACTTTAAAGCATGGCCAGTACAAGCTTGAGGTAATATAACCTCTTTAACTTTTTTCTTTTTGGTCTTATATTATAGATATAATAATTCCTTGGTTCATATACTACTTGTCACATGAAAGTATATATACTAGGATAGTTTATCTCAAATTTTTATGACATATAAAATGTACTCTTGTGGAGTAACTGAACATATTTTGCATGCACTACTATTGACACAAATTGATGGTTCATACTACGGTATACCGATTGTATCATACAACTGTTTTCAAATTTTTTGTAAATTTAGTGTAAAAGTTATAAATCCTTGTATAAAAGTCGTAAATGTAAAAAAAAAAAAAAGTTGTAAATGAATGATTTTTCACATTTACGACTTTTATACAATAATTTACAACTTTTAGACTAATTTTACAAAAAATAAAAAAAGTTGTACGATTATTTATTTACAATTTTTTTTTTACACATTTACATTTTTATACAAAGATTTACAACTTTTACACTAAATTTACAAAAAATTTGAAAACGATTGTACCGGTACAACCGATGTACCATGGCCAAAGCCCAAATTGATACACAAATTATGAGTCATTGGATCAATTTATTTTCAAAAGTTGAGATTCAATCTAGTATGCATAATTATTGCATATATGTGTGTGCGTGTGTGCGTGTCAAAGAGATTTACATAGTGCTATAAGGAAATATTTTAAAAGAATCTTCTGGTTCGCATTGTTTCTTTTTCTTTCATCTTTCTGTGTCAACAAACTATGAACATTGTATTATAGGAACAAATTAAAATATTGTTTGAAGATCGTGGCAATGGGCAATATCAGAAAGGTGTTATCCGTGACGTACTAAAAAAGATTATAATTGTTTTGAAACTCGAAGCAATCCAAGAGAGAAATATTATAAGAGTCTCAAAGAAACAAAACCATCACATTTGTTAGTGGCTACACTCATAGCAACAGTAACCTCTACTGCAGCTTTCACTATTCCGGGCGGCTTTAACAGCGATAAAGGTTCAAATCAAGGCACTGCAATTTTGCACAGAAATTTAGCTTTTCGAATATTTATGATAAAACATACATTGGCCATGATACTCTCCCTTTCTATTGTCTTTCTCCGCTTTATTATTTCATTTCAGAAATTTGAAAGACAACCATTATTTGTTAACTCTTGCCTTACGGTTAACCATACTTGCGATGGGAATAATGGTGGTTGCAATTGTCACAGGCATATATTCAGTGTTAGCACCTTCTTTTTGGCTTGCCATTGCTACTTGTGCCCTTGGCTAGAGCATCCTGCTCCTCGGCCTTTCCACATTGGTATCCAAGACCAAGAGTATTCCAGAAGTAGCTACGACCAATATGGGAATGGTTATGTCGACGAATGGTCCGACGAGGTTCTGTCAGTATTCTTCCCACTCATGTCAGAAAGGGAAATTAATTTATTATTGTTCTCTTCCCCGGCAGCAAGGAGCTCAAGTTCCGGAACTATAAACTTGCAAATGAATGTGATAAATGTTTCTTCGTTGTGGTCTGTGGTTGCCATGATGATCATGTTTTCAATTTCGTAGTGTTGATTGTATTATGACACTACTTTTAAATAACGATGATTTGATTTAATTTGATTTATTTTGGAATTTGTAACGATGGAATGCATAATCCTAACTTCGTAGTTGATCATATTCATCAAATCTATCTAGAAACGCTAAGGCCCTTTTATTTCATTATTTTTTTTTTGGGACTTGTAGATGGTTTTTGGAATAGTAATGAGGATTTCCTGATCATGAAAAATTTTTTTTTCTTATGATTCTGATTTTTTAGGAATAATTTATTTCGTAAGCAACTTATATGCATGTATTAGTATAAAGTTGCAATAAATATATGATACATTGATACGTAGTAACAATGTTAGCAGTGAACGAAATATGAAGTTATAGTAATATTTGTGGATTATCTGCCAATTAAATTAACGGTTTATATTTTGAAAAGTTTAGATTTTACTTAAAAAAAAAAAAAGAAGTATTTTCATGAAATCACAAAAATTTGTTAATTATTTTAATAATTTCACAACTTTAATACCATTATTTTAATAGAATCACTTAAGTTTACGTAACAGTTTTCGTGTGACAACATTTTCTCGATTTCTGGAAAACCCAACGCTTTCAATTTACAAACAATTTTCGTAAATTCTCGAGAATTTATTCAATATATGGAAAACCCAGCACTAATCAAATAAAAATTCTATATATACCACCAAAATTGTATTAGAAGTAAATAAATAAAACTGGAACTCTTACACGAAAATCATAATTGTATCAAAATCAAAATGAAGTTAAATGAAGTTTATATAATTATTGTGTATAAAAACTAATGATTGATAAAAATAAATATAAAAAAATCAGGAAAAATAAATCCAAAATGGAAACTTCATTACTTTCACATACCAATGGTTCAAGTAATGTTAGTGGACTGCACATGGAAACACAGAGAAAGAGAGCGAGTATTGGATGTAGAGAAAGGGTAATTTATTGAAAAGAGCGAGAAGAGAGGGCTCGATTAGAGAGACAGGTAAGGGAGTAACATATGTACTTCAGACGGAATAAAAGATGAGCAACTTCATTCTCTATCTGTAACCGCAACAAATAAATCAAGAAAAGTTACTCCCCACTTTTTTACCTCTCCACCGCCCCTTAAAGCTGATCCAGATTGCCTCTTATGTCTTATGGTATGTCCTACCCACGAATGCCTGGCTTTTTTATATTTTAAAATTTCTTCTCATTAACTAAATGAAAGTTAATGGGCACCTTATTAATGTTAATTAGAGATATGTATGTAATATATTTTATCACAAACTAAGTTCACATTTCATAATCGATTTTTATATTCGTAGAATTTAACTGATCATTCATGGAATTATTAATAAGCTCAAACTATACATTTATTTAGTATAAAAAGTGAAAAATTTAGCTCTTCATTGTCACCACTATTTTATCTAAAAGTATGATTATATATATAGTCAAATTGTACAATATAGTACAATTTAATTCCCATAATTAGACTTGATACAAATTTATTAAATAGATAAAATTTTTAAAAAAAAAATTAATAAATAAAGTGAAACTACCGTCCAATAACTTTGTGTGACAAGTCGGTTTATTTTGCAATATTCATGAGGACAAATCAGTTGGCAGCTACAAAAAACCACACTTCAGGACACAGAGAGAAATAATCAGAATTTACAAGTTAAGCTCCACTAAAGCTGAGAAAATTAACTATGAAATTCTTACTTGGTGGGAATTAAAATTAATTGTATCATTAGAATTGAACTTCTGTAAATAAAACGGCTATGAACTAACTTAAGAAGAAGAAGATTGATTTATCAATGGATTTGACCGGCACTTCCAGACTCTACCGGCGGCCTTGGTGGCCTTCTTTTTACTCTTATTGCCCTTGATGACGACTCCACCTCAAACTCTTCTTCCTGCTTTACCAATATATGCAAAATATACATAACATTATTAAGCAAATTAATTAATTAGCTAAATTCGCTAAGTTAAGGAAACATAGAAAGAGAGAGATAGGGGTACAGTTGTTTTCATTTCTCTTTCTGTTCCTGGAGGAGAACTTGAACGAGCAGCTTGTTGTTGAGTTGTGGAGATATCATCTTCATGACTACCCAAGCACTTGAAGAAAGCCTTGACAAGTTGTTCAAATAAATAACAAGGACTATACAAGTAGTAATATCTTTCTTCTTGTCCTCCTAATCTTTTCTGCTCCCGTCCTGAATTAGTTTCCATAACCCTTCTTGCTATCTGGTATTTCTTCTCTTTTTGGCTTTTTCTCTTCTTGAGTGTGTTGTGGTTTGCTATAGCGTCTAGTGGTTATTTATTAATTCACTTCACCTGCCACTTTGTACCTCCAGGGGTTCCACAGAGACACCTGCCACTTCGTATTTAATGACTCTTGTGATTCTGTTATCCTTTCTTTCGTGGTTTTTATTTGCTTTTTCTTCTCTTCCTTTTTTGAGTTTTTTATATCTATAGATATTCATCATTTTGTTTTGATGCTATTCAACGTACGTTTCGCTTTTCAGGTAAATTGAATTATTAATTATTATCTCCCTTTTGTTCTTAGCCAAATTGTGAATGGCTGTGAAAATTATATTTCTTGAACTCTACGTACATATTAATGCATACAATTTTCAGCATGTTATTAATTTTGGATCAATGAATTTCATAATTTTTTTCTTTTTGACCTCACGATGGCTGTAGAGTCAGGATATATAACGATCGAATATGAATAACGTTTTCAATGAATAATGTTTCGAGTTTTTCTGTTAAATTATTTATCTTATACATATTAAGAAATTATGAAGTAACCAGAGTACTCTCTCACGGGCCTTTTGCCATAGAAAAAGCATAAATAATCGAATGATAGATTGAACAACTCATGGACGTTTCCTCGTTGCCTACAATCTCCTTTACACACCTTATCTCTAATAAGCTCTTACATAATCATTGCAACTAATATTCTTTTGATAAGTTAAATGCAAAAATTTTACATGGAGACTACAAGTGCAGAGAATGATATATCATGGATTTCATAACGTTTTTAAATCAAAATAATAATCATTAAATCAATGTTAAATTTTTGTTTATAACGCCTTTAATCAAAATAATAATAATAATAACTTATTTTTTAGGAAAATACTAATGCAAATTTTGTTTAATTTCTCTTCTTTATAATTTTTTTGATTTTTTTTTTTTATATTTGAATCCAAATGAATGCTAAAAAATAATATTACCGAGCCAATAACATAATAATTAGGTAATTAAAACATACTTAAAACTCATTATATATTATTTTTTATCTTATTATTATGAATATATGGATATGAGCACAAGACATCATTTGACATGTCTAACGTTACTGTTTTTGAAGTAAAAAAATTGATGTGATACCAAATTAATCATGAAGGATCATTAGTTGGTTTACATGCAATCTCAGGAAAGCAATAGTGAGTCACGTGGTGACAGTAATCTTTTATTCCATTATGAATTCATGACAAGAGATAAAAGATTGGTACTAATTAATTGTGAATCATTATTGCATAGTTGTTGAGTTGTAATTGTTAACCATGGTAAGAATATATCCGTTACAGATGATTTTTCTAACCAATGATACTGCTGAATCTTAAATAGTTTATAAACACTAGTTAATTCTTTTGTTCCTATACTTATTTTTATAGGTCAGTCGATCACCACCTTTTTTTTTTTGGGTTATGTTATGGTCACATAGTATTTGTGTCAAATTTTGTGATTATTCAGTAAAATTATTAATTAACACAATTAATCTTCATTTTATTTTTATTAAAAATATCTTAGAATTTTTATTTATTGCAGATTATTTTCTAAAGTGTAGATTTCTATAAATGCTTTTTTAGTAGGGTCTAAAAATCTTAAACAAACCCAGGCTGGACCTTTTCTGTGCATGGTTAGGATCCCATGTCAGCATGATCGAGTCAACATGTAAGGAGCCAGATGGGCTTGGAGTGAGCAGAGATGGGCTAGACTGTGGCCCAGCTCAATTTTTGAAAATCTTTTATAGGTCAAGAAATGCGGTATTTTTTTTTTAATTATTCCTCTTAAAAAGTATAATTTCTGAGAATTATATCAATTCAATACAATTTTCACCGGATCATGATAGATTATTTTATAAGATGATTATTTCTCCGACCATCAAAAAATGATTATTTTTTAAACAACAATAATCTAAAACTAGCTCATAATCTATTGCTTTCCTATAATCAACTACAATCTCATTTAGGTGCCGTTTAATCATTCAGTTACAATTGAATGTAGCTATTTTATACCATTACCTCAAAATCAAGCTTTTTCTGGCCAGCATTTTTTTTAATCTTTCAAAAGCAGAAACTAATAAATTTTCTTCAAATAAACTACCTAAAAATGGAAGAGCAAGATCAAAAGCAATTTTCTTTTCTTTTCTCCTTTTTTTTTTTTTGTTGATTATAAATAAACAATGAAGGAAAAAATGAATATTATCTATCTTTTTTCTGTTCCGGGTTCGAAGGTTTGTCGGGTACAGTATCCATGCCCAAACCCAAACACCTGAGAAAAGCTTCTCTAGCAATCTTAAAATAGTAGCAGGGATGATAGTAGATGTTGCTTGAACTTGAATCTCTCTCTGTAATCTCTTCTCCTCCTCTCACTATTCTTCTACCTGTGCTTGTTGCTATCTGCCCTTTTATACTTTGAATTTCTTCTACCTGCAATTAACCAAATTAACCTCAATTGCATTAATAAAATAAGCACAATGCAAAAGAAAAAGCACTTTTCTCAAAGGGCTTTCACATTCCCCCACTTGACATAAATACAAGGAAGAGCATACGGAGACCATTTGCTATCTTGCAGTCTCTTTAATTAGTAGTTTAATTATTCAAAACGTGGGCATTATATGATATAATACTAGTCACTTGTGTTCATGCTAGCCTGGATAGTTCACATGTTCAAGATCTCAAAATATATTTTTTTTTTTTTGGTTATAGTCTCTAAGAATAATTCAAAGATAAGTACAGTTATTTTAGAAATCAAAGACAGAGTCGAATTAGAGAAGAGATTAAGTTAATTAAATTAAGAAAAACCCAAAACCGTTCAATAATGTTATCGGACAGCACAAAAGACATTTCCCATTGTATTAAGATAAATGTGAAAATTTTATAGGTATAGCATTATGTCTTAGCTGACATGCAACTTTGAATCTTGACCAACAAATAAAAGGGTCTTTGCACAATCTAAAAAGACATCTGTATAGAAGAACATGAAAGCAATAGAATTAGTACGTCCTTTTTCACCCCTCATACTTTGCCTTTTTTTATACACACCCTTCACTTCGATGAAATCATCATTATTATTATTATTACAAGATGAACACGTTTCAGTAGGATGAAGCTCAAATTCCTATATCCTTCTGATTACAAAATGAATTAGACAAATATTATTAAAAAATTTAAAGGTGGCCCTTCCCAACGTGAAGATCAAAAATGTCCTTGCCAAAAAGTACAAATTTCTTAAACTAGCTTAAGGTCAATTAATCTAATAATTATAAGGAGATGATGATGATGTAGCATTTGTTTTCATAGATTTAATTATCATAATGGATGACACCCACCATTTCCTTCAAGAAATTATAATTTTTTTTAGCAAAAAAATAAAAATAAAAAAGTAGGTGACTTTTGCTAGGTGCTTTCGTTTCATATTTTGTCACAAAAGCATAAGCTATGCCATGCTTCAAACCTCATACGAGCACCTTTATACTTAATATTTATTTATTAAATTAAAGCGCGCTGAAGCATAGGCTTTTTTATTCATGACTTTGCTAGGAAGCTTCCGAGCCTTCAACAAGTAAGGTATTTTAACTTCTAAGGCTGTGTTTGGAAGCTAGCTCCTCCTAAAAGCACTTATTGACATCACAAGATTTTGTAGAACTGTTGAGATGAGGGCTGCTTTTGCTTCCGGATTAGGTGATAAAATAATTTTACTTGGTTAAAAAGGTAAATCTCACCGGCCTCCTGGCAATTTTCTAAACGCATCCAAGTCATATGTAGTTTTGAAAATCTGATAGATACCCCTGCTATTAGTGCAGCAGCATTTAACAGAGGTAAAGTCGGAGACGTCCCTTGCCGGTGTTTATTTTAACATTATGCACTAAAAGACACTGTTTTATGGGAGTTATATTAAATTTCTAATTATAAATAGTTCATATAAAATTGATCAAACCTTAAGGGAGGTTTTTTGAGATTTGCCCAAACATAATGCGGTTTCTAGAATTGTAAGAGAATTTTACGATAATTTTTTAGAATTTAAAAAAGAAAATAATAAAAACAATATACTACCCTTGTACTGTTTAATCCATGAATGCCTTGGAATAACATTTTTTTTTCCTAATATGCAATTAAAATGCCACATGAAAGAAATGCATCCTGAACAAATTAATCACTCTTCACAAAATTGTTTTCTAAACCCAAATAAGGGCCAAAAAGTTGCTTCCAGGAGAAGTGCTTTTACCTAACACACAACTGACGAAAAGCAAAAGCACATCCTAATTAGGGGTACCAATCATCAACTTGCTTAAACAATAATGACCCTCTAAATTCCGTCAAAAATCAAATAAGACATAGCTATAGCCCCCTTGAAGCATTAACAAAAACAAGAATTAGAATCTAGAATTGAAGATAACACGATACAAATTTTGCCATAAATGTTTGCATAAGATAAGCCCATAAATGATTTAACTTCTACAACTTGCGTAAATACAAAGATAATTACTAAATATAACGACAAAAATTATTCAATCTTGAAGTTACTTTCAGTATCAAAATCTTCATAATAAACGAAAACAAACCAAATATGAATTATGAATTATGAAATTTATTATTTATTTGAAAACTTTTGTCCCATTTCACTATGGTAATAGACTCAACCAAACCAAACCAGCTCCAGCTGGATTCCAAACAATGAAGATAAGAAAACTTGGAAATGATTAACTAATATATATTTTCTGGGGAAACAAACAAAAGGGTAGGAAAGTGCGTACCTGGGAAGGCTGTAGACGATGCGTAACGGTTGATTTACGCTTGAGAGCAAGTGGGCTCTTGTCAAGATGGGACTCACGAGAAATGGAGGAAGAACCTGAACCCGAAGAAGCTGAAGCTACAGAATTATTGTTGTTGGTGTTGTCAGGTGAGGGATCTAAAGCGAAGAGGCTGAAGCAGTAGAGGAGAATGATCAAGAGGAGAAGAACTAGAATTTGGATCCATATAAGCCATGGAATCTTGTAGGTTTCTATTGTGAGTTCGTCACCGAAATCAAGCATAGTTGAGAATTAATGAAGTTTGCAAAGAGCAAAAAGGGCAAGTTTTGTAGAGAAATTGAATTAAAGAGTTGAATGGTTGGTGGGAAAAATGGTTTCTTGGTGGAATTAATAAGAAATAAAGTTCCACACGGAGAGAGAAGGAGATGAGTTAAAGCTGAGGAACTTAAAAGAACGTTAATTTTCAATTTTATGGTGGTGAGGCTGAGAGAAGACCAAAGCAAAGTGGATGAAAGTTAAGGGAACTAAGCAAGTGCCTTGTTTTCAAAGCTCACGCGCCGATTTGTGCACGTGGTAACTCTAATTTTTATATATATACATTTTATGCAATTTAAGATTAGTGGCCCAATCACAAACACTTAATCTTGATTAAAGGTCTTTAATTGTTCAAGAGTTACTTTCAACTAGATAGACAATAAAACCTCTCTAACCTTAATTTGTAGGTGTCTCTTAAAGAGAATTCTATACATACATCTCAAAATTTTATCTCAAATTCTATATCCTAAATCATATGTCATTACTTTAGGCATTATGGGTGCTAATCGTTTATGAGAGTTGCTAACGAGGGCTAATTATACTGAAAAAATTCTTTAAATTATGGTTGCTATATTACTCACAAATTTAGGATGAAAATTTGGTATAGAGTTTATGGGATATATGACTATGAAGTGAGATATTTAAATCTCTTAAAAGGACTTTGAACTTTTATATAGAACCTTATTGATTTTCAATTAAATTGAGATAACAATCTAGATATTCAATTATTTTAGTAACCTAGTAAGTTTCTAATTATCCTTTAAAGAAATTTTTGTTGATACATACTAACTTTTGTCTAATTCTATGGTTTAATTGTTTCGAATAGATAAAAATATTCTATTAAGTATTGAAATTTATCATATATCTTATATCATATTAATCGAGACCTTAATTTAAGTAATAGGAATGTTTATCTAAATAATAATATTATATATACCATCAATCCATACAACCACACTTGTACAACTTAATCTAACACGCAATCTTATTAGATGGGTGAAATTTAAAAATAAATAAATAATATTTTTATAAAAAATGATATTCACTTTATACAAGATATTGTGCTACCTTAAATTGTATAGGGTTAGATCGTACATATTAGTTTTATGTATAATATTATTGTTATCTAAATAGACTTTAAATTATATCTCAATCTATTTTCTAAATCAAAATATCAAGAGTTCATTTATAATTATGCTATATTTAAGATAGATTATTCAAATTTACTTTAGTCATGTGGATGATCTATTTATAATTGTAATAAAACTTAGGTAAATCAACATTTCATATATAGTTTTTGTTCAGTAACTTCCCTGATAAGTAGGCTTTTCCATTACAGCCAAGCGACTGTTTAAAAAGCAATTCCTTAAATCTAAAAATAGTATCAGTAAAAATTTATTTGGACTAGAAAAATGATTATGGATTTACAATGTTTATAATAAAATAAATATTAATTATCTTATCATTTAAAAAATAAAATAAAATATGTAATCTAATAAATAATTATAATTAAAGTTACTTAATATTCATAAACCTCCTTCCTTAAATAATCAATACATTTTAATATAAATTCTGAAATTTATGTTTGCATATTGGTTGGAATGGAAAGTTTGGTAGAAAAAGAAAATTAAAAAAAATAATCGAAGGGAAGGTAATCACCAAGGGCAAAAGCGCGTGCATGACAGGCGCTATGGAGATGCGTATCTCTTTATTAGTGGAGTTCCGTTTGGTCGTGAGCATGATAACGACAAGAGAGCACTGCACTGTTTGCTCAAGCAAGATCTGATGACGTAGCAGACAATCGAACGGCAATAATTGAGTTTGATTCCCTGAAGCCAATCAATCGGGTTACATCGACGGGCATCAAACATCAACGATCAGCCGTTTCTGTATAACTACAATGCAAACAAATAATTCATTAAAAAAGGTCCTCGGCCTCGCTTGGCAGGCACGTGAGCTGGGTTCGGGCTAGCCAACCCACGGGGGCCAGTCGGCGTCTTTGGTGGGGGCCGTGCTGTGGCCCCCTGACTTTTCGGGAACAGAGTATCACACCCGGGGCCTACGCGCCAAGTTCTTGGCAACATGCTCGTGTAAGGTTGCTAATTGGCTTATTTAAAGTTTTCAAAATTATGTAATTTATGAATATAAGGAAATTATCCGATTCTTTTGAGTCAATCACGTTATCAATCCTTAAAAATTATTGATTTGAAATGGACTATAATGCTAGTGGTATTCGCAATCTTGAGAATCTTTGAATTTGTGCTTAAACGATAACGGTTTACAAATACTAATTATTGAAAACGCAATACAACTTATTTATCCACCCTGTTTTTTTTTCATATTTTAAAATCATTATATAGTTAATTTTCACCAAAGATTTCTCTGCCTTTAATCTCCAATTATTAACTTACATTAACTATTAAAATCGCAAGTTGTCTCACATTTCTTTCTTCAAGTAATCATAAATAGATTATTTTAATCATATAAAATAAAATAATGAAATTAATATAATGTTAGATAACCTTGATCATGTTATATTATTATAATTGGTATCTTTATTTTGACTAATGCATATATATGGTTAATATTGTATGAAACCCCTTGTTTTATTTTATTTTATGATTAGATATTCTAGTTTAGTCAATAAATAAGTACTGGCAAATGTGACAATGAAAGATGTGAAATAAAATAATCTTAAAACTATTAAACAAGGTAAAACTGAGTTACAATCAACAAAAAAAAAAATTCATTATTTATTATTATATTAATGGCAAAACTACATTGTTTAAAATATCGTGAGATCAGCAAACTACACTTGCAGCCCCTAGCCTCAATATGATTCAAGCATTAATAAGAAAGATTGATGAGAATTGCGGATGTGGCCTAAAGTTCAATTTATGAGCAATTAAATTGGTGGGTGCTTGGGATAATAGTACATTCTCATTACAAAAATTATAATATAATATCACTTTTCATATATTCACTTTTATACAAAACTTAATATTTTTATAAAAATATGGTTATATAAAATAGAGGAGGATAATTTATATCAAAGAGTTTAAAGAATCATTGAAAACGATATAGATCGAGATTTATATTAAAAAATAAAGTTGAAATTTGAGATTGAGACAAATATCAAACGTTTGCCTTCTCTAAAGGAAGTGTTCTTTAAGTCAAAGGAACTTTAACATCAAAATGTGTCTCTTATAGTGAAGCCCTATAGTGGTCCAACATTATAATTAATGAAACTATACTTGATAAAGCTTAGACAAGGAAGCAATATTTCAATTATATATATATAAAACTTTGTGTGTTGCTAGAAGCTTATAGATTTTAGGTCCTAGATTTTAAGTGCTTTGACAATGAAAACAAAACTCGATAAACATGTGCCCCTTTCATGGTAAATGTGCTAAGTACGTTCATAGTTTTTGAAAATATATATATATTTTTATGATTCTTAACGTTATAAGGTACTATAATAATTATTGGATTAATCTAGATTAGTGTAAATCATTATTCAAATCGATCTATCTATTAATAATCAGTTTGATGATAGTATTAAATCAATGAACATCTCAATACTTCTAAATGGTTTTCCATGCCAAAAACTAATTTCACGCTTTGTTCAAAAGATGTCTTCGCATATAGAGCCAAGGTAAAAAAGACGAAGGAAAAAATTATAGAAAAATATGGTTAACTTAAAAATTCTAGCATGTTCTCGATTCGTTTTAAGATATGCTTATCATCACCACGTAATTGAAGTATTGAACTTATTAAAGTTTATAACAAACGACGCATCAATAATAAATGAAGTAATGGGACCATTTTGTATATAGTTAATGACCCTTTTTGTTCATCTTTAAAAACATTTTATTGATAAGATTATACAAATGAATGGATGAGGGAGATCGAATATTTGGTCAGACATAAACCACATATTGATAAGTTTTATGTGTACATGAACGTTATTTTAGAAATTTGAGATTTTTTTTCTTTTGTAGCGAAAGTTGAAAAAAAAAATTTACAAAATCAAAGTTGAAAGAAAAAGGAAACAAAATGAATTTATATCTGAGGGAATTTAGGAGCCAAAGAAGTGCTTTTCTTATATTGCTAAAAAAAGTTTGGGCTTAATTTTGGGCTTACGTCAAGACAACTATTGTCTTGAGCAAGTGTCTTGTGTTGGGCTAGTACTTGGCACAATTTCTGGGCGATGACTTGCACTAAAAATCTTGTACTGTAGAACCCAGCACAATGTGTAGTTAGATCTTATAAATGAATGATCAAGAAAATTGCAATTAATTTGTTGGTGAATCCATGTCAAAGCTTGTTCCCGTTTGATAGTCACCAACACTACCAAAAAGTTTTAACTTTGTTTGTGACAGAAAGTTTATTATTATCATTATCATTATTATTTATTTATGAAGTAATATTGGGGGTAGCACTTAGCAATTATTAGTATTCGACCCAAAATTTAACTTTCATACATAATATTGCGGAAATTTGACGTTAAGTTGTTATAATATTAGAATTATGACCAAAAGTACGTATCTTTAAGGCGCATGTGTTGAACTTCTCCAATTTATGTCGCCGTTATACATCTTCTGCTTTTGATAGTCAATGCTGGTGGCCTAATTATGTTTCTAGAAAAACATATTGTCTTTCATGTCAAATTTAACGAGAACATAAATGCACAATTCAACGTGTATTAAAATCAAAATAAAAATCAAGCACGTAGAGTAATAAAATCAATAATATATTTACAAAGTCTCGATCCAAAGTTTGTGCCTTAACTGATTTGATATCAAATAAATGAAAAGATGAATATAAGAAAGTAAATATATAAATATTGATGACTGATGTGATATTGATTAAGTGATGTCACATCGACTTTGTCTATTAATAAAAAATTTTGTAAGTGTAACATTATTCATTCTTAAATGATATTTGAAAACCCCAGATTAATTCTCTGAATTTATCCCTATTTATATGCTATACAAAAGTAGATATTTTAAGAAATTAATGTAGTGTATATTTAGCATCATTCTTATATCTAGAATTTTTAACATTATTCAACGGATCATATAGAAAACCCTAATTGTGAAATGGGATTTAAATTATGCTAAATGGGTGTTCCATTAATGAATTTGTTTTTCATAATTGAATTATAGAAATTAGAAATTAAATTATCAGCAATTTGATAAAATTAATGAAACTTCAGCACTTTATAAATATATAGTGTATCCCTCGATCCTATTTTAAGAACTAGTCAAGAAGGAATACTAGTGGCAAGGTAAAGTCTTGGGATGATTGAGAACAATTCAAGGGTCCTCAATTCAATCTCAATCCACAAAAGTTTACCTAACTTAACGACCAATATCCCTCACCCTTTCTCTCTCTCTTTCTCTCTCTCTCCCTCTCTAGCTCTCTCTCTCTCTCCCCCTCTCCCTCTCCCTCTCAATCTCTCTCTGCCCCTCTCCCTGCCTGTGTGAGCGTCTCTCTTTTCCTCACTCTCATGTGGCCTCCTGCTCTTGGCTCATCAAAGTCCATTAATGGCGGAGCCAAAACCTAGTGCCAGCAGCCCCACTACCGTCGATGAATCACAGACGGTAGCTCCAACCACTTCAACACCACCTCCACCTCCTCCAGCTCCACGCCAACCCTTATCCCTTGTGCAACCATCCCAAAAGAAGAAGGCCAAACCTAAGGTTGTCCGTGTCTTTCGCTCCGTTTTTCGATCATTCCCCATCGTCTCTCCGGCCTTATGCAAGATGTCGAGTGCTACGGGAAGCTTATCGGACAATCACAAGAGCAGCTCAGGCAGCTCGAAGAAGATTACTGGAACTTTGTTTGGGTACCGTAAAGGTAGAGTAAGCTTGTCTCTTCAAGAAAACCCTAGATGTTTGCCCTCGTTAGTTATTGAGCTAGCCATGCAAACCAATGTTTTGCAAAAAGAAATGGGCTCAGGTATGGTAAGAATAGCCCTGGAAAGTGAAAAGAGGACTGAAAAGGAAAAGATAAAGCTTTTAGAAGAGCCAATATGGACTATGTATTGTAACGGGAAAAAGACTGGTTATGGGGTCAAGAGAGAGGCCACTGAGGAGGATCTGCAAGTCATGGAGCTTCTCAAGCCCGTATCCATGGGCGGTGGGGTCTTGCCGGGGAATTCCGATGCCGAAGGGCCAGATGGTGAGCTAGCCTACATGCGAGCCCATTTTGAACGAGTCGTGGGCTCGAAGGATTCGGAGACCTTTTACATGTTAAGCCCAGAAGGTAATAATGGGCCTGAGCTCAGTATATTTTTTGTCAGGATTTGACATGTGTAATTGATCGAACGGTCAATAGGCCGACACGTGGGTCATGGACACCCTTGTGACTTCTTGATTGCAATGGAAATATGTTTCCAAAAGGTGATAGTGATTGTAAATGCGTAGGTGATGGGGAGAGGGTAGAGAAGAAAGTTGACGGATTAGGACGTCGTATTAACTCAATGAGGTTTGTACTGAAAGAGGATAAATCGAGGTCCATTTGCTGTTTGCTGCTAATCAATATTGGTATTAATTGTTTCTGTGATTCTCTTTAATGGGTCTTCGGAAACTTCGTTCTACCCACTACTTTCTTCTGTACAAATTGTAGGTTACTCTGTTAAAATTGGAAGCTATTTAATTTTTTACTTCTACAAGCGTCTTTTCAGAAGCACTTTCTTTTACTTAATTAATTGTATCATCATTTTACTGCAGGATTTCCTATTGGTATGCATTTTAGATTCAACTTTGAAATAGGGAACACTAGCACACTAGAAGCCAGAAACATGGAAATTTCTTATCTAATTTATCCATAATATCATTTCACACATCACGTGACAGTGAGATATAGCTTACATGTAAGTCCCTATTTTGCATTACAGAAAGTTGTAGGGTTGAGACCGATGTAAAATCATCTCTGTATATATAAGTAATCTAACATACCTGCAATTATTTTTTTACTCTCCATTCTATAGGAAATAGGAATATTGATTAATTTTAAAAATAGCATATATGGTGTATTTTTCATATAAACTTGCATACAACAACGTATCAGCCAAGACTTTTTCTCATATATTGTCGTTTGTAAGCTAATGAATTTGTTTCTACATGCATGAATTTTGTTATAGTATCGTTTCAATATGGTCTCGCAACAATTGAAATTGCGCCAGCTATAAAAATTTTAATTTTAACAATTTAGTCTTCTACATTTATGTTTCTCCAGTTTGGCCTTTCTTCAATTATTGGTTTTCTAACCTGCCTAATTATTTTCATTTCTCACTATTGACCCCCCAACTATCAAATTCTATCTTTCCCCTTGCCTACATTGCGTTAAAATTTAAGAAAAATATTATATTCATCAGCATCTTTATGGGCAATCAAAGCTACAAACCAACTCTACACCCCCTGCTTCTTTTCTCTCAAATTTGTCACCACAACACCTAGTGTTATGACATCTAATGAAAATTAGTTAATGATGTGTTTTTCATAGATTTAATGGTGCGCTTTCATAAGCTGTACAACAGTACAACATTTAAATTAACAAGTTTAGAGAAACTTAGGTATCAATTATTGGAGGAAAACGGAACAGATCGATATCATAAGCACATATGAACACACATAACACACAATTTATTAATGTAGTCCAAATACGTGAGCACACAACAGATAATTAATTTAGAAACAAAGCATGTATGTGTGCGTATATATATATTCAAGATGGCTAGTGTCAATCTGGAGAGGATTACGGCAGCTTCTTAACGAACTTTGATAGCCGTGACGATTTCAGAATACACTGGGAAATCAGCAATAGCAAGAGCTATTGGCAAGCACACCACTGCATACAGAGGTAATGCAGTTAATTCCAACTTATCTTTAAGAACAAAAAAAATGGCCAGCACAGAAAGATAGCAACATAGAAGCCATGGACACAAAAAGGGAAAATATGCCCACGAATAGCTTCCGAGGAAGATACTTCTTAAACTGTTTATCTCGAAACCGAGACGTTAATATTGCTAGGAACATGATCACGGAGGTGACAGAAAAGCAGAGAGCAATGAGGGATGAGATGGCGAAAACCATGAATGCCGGCTGGTTTCCAAGGTTTGGTGTGCCACTTCCTTCCTTGATGCCACCAGGGACGGTGGCTGACGTGGCAAAAGCAACGGTCGCAATGAGTGTGGCCACAACAGAGCATGACTGAGACGTGTTGATGTACCATTCGCGGCCAGCCTTTAGAAGGTTTTCGTGTGTTGCAGTGAAGATTTCTTCTGGTGTCCTGCTTTTGTTGTTGTGACGGACAAAGAAGTGAGATGGCATAGATTCCTAACGTGCTGCATGCATTTTAATTTTCAAATTAAGAATATGAACATCATATATAGTATAAATTAATCAAAACTGAATTTCATCATTTATATACATATACATATATATATATATATATATATATATATATATATATATATATATTAAATGAGATTATTACATATACCTCGTACCACTTGAGTTCCCATTGGATTTGCAAAGGTGGAATATTATTCTGCCACCTATCTTCCCTTAGCATTGCGGCGAGGTGAAGGGCACCATTTCCCTCCTTATCCACTTGGCTGAACGTATACTCTTTTATGGTAATCATTTTGCCCAAGAGCTGATACACATGGCGCCTTCTGTGCTCCGCTGCTAATAACGCAGCATTCTTTTTGTCAGAGTTTTTGTCATAAATAGCCTCGGGAAAATTTTTTAGGATTTCCTGCACCATTTCAGAGATTCCATTTTTCGCTGCGATTAATATAGGTGTTTCTCCCTTGGCAATACCTTCGTATTCTGCAGAGTGAAAAGAAATTAAATTCATTTAATTTGTTGTGCAAAAGTTAACCCTACCTACTGCATTACTATTAATTTGTTACCTTCTTTGGTAGGTTCTCTTCCGTCATGTTTATACTCGTGCGGAGAGGCATACCATAAAAGTTGCATAAGTATGTTAAGAACCCATAAGTTTTTCTGTTTCTGATCTCGTATTCTCCTTACCCTAGTTGATCCTTGTATAATAATACATTTATGATCATATGTATCTTCAAGTAGTTAAGTGGAATATACAGAAATTTCACCAAGTAAAAAATCAGTATGGGGCATACCTAATCCGAAAATAATTAGCATTGCCTTGAATATAATCGCCACGAAGTCAACACAACTCTGCCAATTGGGAGGTAAACGGCTTCTTCTTTCTCGAATGTCTTTGTAGAAGATATGCTTTCTTGGAACTGAGATTTATTTGTTTTTAAGCACATAACTCAATGAGAAATTTTCTTACCTGTCCAATATTTCAGTAATTGCTAACTTCTGTGTATAAATAAAAACTACTACTTCACCGTGTGGTTCTCGTTTTAATTACCTATTGCAAAAATACTATGTATTTACAGTAATGCTATATCTATAACTTATTTACAACAAATTTTTATAGAAGTCAAGTTGGCAGAATGTACCAAAATAAAAATAAACTAATGAGATTAAGTTGAATGACATACTAATTATCTATTTATTTTTATTTTGCTAACTCAAGTTGCATAAAATATTAGTTTTAGATGTAGCATATTTATTTTTGTATTTATATATGTTTATTGGATAGTCATTTTCTGTTTTCTTTGTTTTCATCTTTAAGTGTCTCATTGAATATGTAAAACCTGTTTTGGATAGGTGTTATTGTTTGATAAAGGAAAAAACATGGGATACAAGATCAACAATGCATTGTTTTCGAAAAAAAAGTTTTACTTTAACTTTAGTTTTTCCTTTCTGTTCCCTGTACTTTTTTATTGCAATCTCACTAGTAATTACAAAACAATAGCTAAATACATTTTATACTATTTTTCCTCCTCCAAAAACGCATAACAAATCCTTTTTTTTTTATTTTGATATACAATTTTTTAAAACAAAAATACAAAATTTATAATCGAGCGCAGCAAAGTAACTACCTGAATTGGAATTAGAGTTCCTTGTGTCACGGTCCGCCCAAGTTGCTTGCTAGAGATGGCTCAAACGCACACAAGGCTTGGCCCAATCTAAGTTCATATTCTAAAATTCTAGCTAGTGACATTAATGTAAATATCTAGAGATTCTAGATGGTCAAATATAGCCGTTATATAGCCGTTGGGAACTAGCCGTTATATAGCCGTTGGGAACTAGCCGTTATATAGCCGTTAACTAGCCGTTATATAGCCGTTAGAAACTAGCCGTTATATAGCCGTTAGAAACTAGCCGTTATATAGCCGTTAGAAACTAGCCGTTAACTAGCCGTTATGGAGGAGGTGACTCACTATAAAAACCCCTCCAAGGCTCATTTGTAACATATCCAAGCTAATCTAAGCAAATCTACACATTCATTGAATTCAAGCATTGTAAGCTTTCAATCGTAATACAAAGCATTCTTTGAGTAAGCAATACTTGCCTCCATTCTTCCTACTCTTCTCTTTGTTGCCTACAAGTTCTTAAGCTCAACGGTCCACAAGCTTCTTCCTTGAGCGAAGCAAGCTAATCACAAGGCTTACTTAGCAACTTCGGGTTCAAGTTGCCTAAGTGCCGCACGAGCAAGCTGCGCTAAACTCCAAGCTCGTGACAGTTGGTATCAGAGCACGGTTCGAGCACAAGAACAAATGGCATCCGACCTTGAGATGAACATGGAAGAGCAAGTCCGTGGTCGCGAGGAACAACCTCTACCACAAACTCGCCCACAAGGAAAGCGTGGTAAGTCTAAAGCTCCACCCGCGGAAGTTTTGGAACCTCGTATTGCTATCCTAGAGCAAACGATCTCGGGAATGGACAATGCAACTGAGGGGATTTCCGAGCGTCTCGAGGGACTAGAGATGGAATATGGCGAAATTACCCAAGCTACCAAGTCCAATATTCGAGAGTTTAGCAAGGCTTACGAGAAAGATCTCCAAAACATTACGCAAGAGCTCATGGGCTTGCGGACCTTCGTGGAACATGAATTGCGAGGGATCCGTGCCGAAGTAGAGGAGTCTCGCACGGAATGGGAGAAGCACCAATCTGAACGTACTAGCCCATCTTACACGAGTGCTAATGCGTTGATGAATGTACAAGTGCCTACTCCTGCCATATACAATGGCGCTCGAAGTGCAACGGAAGTAGAAAACTTCCTTTTCAGCCTAGAACAATACTTCGGAGCCAAAGGTGTCCACGACGATGTTTCACGAATCGGTATTGCACCTTCATTCTTACGTGATGTAGCCCAACTATGGTGGCGTCGAAAGCATGGCGACGCGGGCAAAGGCATCATTACCCTTCGCACATGGGAAGATTTCAAGAGAGAACTTCGGAAGCACTTCTCTCCTAGCAATACCGAGAAGGAAGCAAGAGGCCGCCTTCGTCGATTGAAGCAAAGCAGCACAATCCGTGAGTATATCAAAGAATTCACCACTATAATTCTAGAAATTGAGGACATGTCCGAAAAAGACTCTCTCTTCTATTTTCTTGATGGGCTCAAAGATTGGGCAAGAGTTGAACTTGAGAGGCGCGGCATACAAAATCTTGATGATGCCATAGCCGTAGCCGAATCTCTTGTTGATTACTCTTCTCAAGCCAAAGAGAGGAAACCTAGCCACGAAAATAGTGGGGGAGAACGAAAGAAGGATTATCCTCGCAAGGAGAGTGGTGCACGCAAGACATTTGGAGGGGACAAACGAAACACGCCCAATAGAGGTAAGTTTGATGCCCCTAAACCTAAAAGCCCTTGCTTCATCTGTGATGGTCCTCATTGGGTTCGTGATTGCCCAAAGAGGAATGCCCTCAATGCTCTTGTCACTCAAAATGGGGGTGTCCATGATGAGGAGCCGCAAGCGGAAATGGGTTCCCTTCATATCATTGGTGCACTCAAGAAAACAACACCTACCAAGAAAGGTTTAATGTATGTGAGTGCCACCATTAACGGCAAAGATGTGCATGCAATGCTCGACACGGGAGCCACGCACAATTTCATTTCCGAAGAAGAGGCCAAACGGTTAGGTCTCAAATACACCAAAGGAGGTGGCGCCATCAAAGCCATAAATTCAGCTACCAAGGCAATTGTAGGGGTGTCTAAAGCCACATCTGTCCAACTTGGTACGTGGAATGGTAAACTTGATTTCTCTATTGTTCCTATGGATGATTTCCAAGTAGTGCTCGGCATGGAATTCTTTGATCAAGTCCATGCCTTTCCCATACCATCTTCTAACTCCCTTAGCATCCTCGATGGGGGTCATTCATGCACGGTCGGTATAGAACGTGTAGCTAAGGTCGAGAAAAAGATAATGTCCGCATTACAACTCGAACAAGGAACCAAGGGAGATACGAGCCTCCTTACTCCCATTCAGGAGCTCAACGATGGGGAGAACATCATTGTTACAAAAAATGCACAAACTGTAGTCATCCTTAACAAAAACAAGGATGTTGTGCCTCGAGGGCTACAATCACCAAGGCAGGAGGAGTTCAACACCGAACCTCCACCCATAGTGCCTCATTGCACGATGCCTCACAAGTCCGCGAAGAAAAAGAAGGCAACCAAAAGGTCACGCAAGCACGGAAAAGGGAAGCATCAACGTAAAATCACTCACCCACAACCAATGATACATCCTCAAAGACGCGACGGGGACGTCGCGGAATCAGGTGGGGGAGAATGTCACGGTCCGCCCAAGTTGCTTGCTAGAGATGGCTCAAACGCACACAAGGCTTGGCCCAATCTAAGTTCATATTCTAAAATTCTAGCTAGTGACACTAATGTAAATATCTAGAGATTCTAGATGGTCAAATATAGCCGTTGGGAACTAGCCGTTATATAGCCGTTGGGAACTAGCCGTTATATAGCCGTTAGGAAACTAGCCGTTATATAGCCGTTAGAAACTAGTCGTTATATAGCCGTTAGGAAACTAGCCGTTATATAGCCGTTAGAAACTAGCCGTTATGGAGGAGGTGACTCACTATAAAAACCCCTCCAAGGCTCATTTGTAACATATCCAAGCTAATCTAAGCAAATCTACACATTCATTGAATTCAAGCATTGTAAGCTTTCAATCGTAATACAAAGCATTCTTTGAGTAAGCAATACTTGCCTCCATTCTTCCTACTCTTCTCTTCGTTGCCTACAAGTTCTTAAGCTCAACGGTCCACAAGCTTCTTCCTTGAGCGAAGCAAGCTAATCACAAGGCTTACTTAGCAACTTCGGGTTCAAGTTGCCTAAGTGCCGCACGAGCAAGCTGCGCTAAACTCCAAGCTCGTGACACTTGGGTCCTCTTCGTCTCTTGGCGGCTTAGTACTTCTTCTCCCAGTCACTGGGAAATGTAAAGAGGCAGTGGGTCCAGTAATATATATTGAAAAAGAAAAAATAATAATAATAAAAGATTTGATTTTACTTACCTACATTCACCACCTTCTTCAGGAAACTAATGAATTTGCAACATGTTTTGTAGTTAGCCGGATAGTCAGGTTTCCTCAAAGCGTTTAACCACTCGGGATCACTATGTCCAACATTGACAAACATGGCTTCCAAATAACGGTAGAGAATAAATTTATAAGTATATCTCGATTATATTATACAATATTCATATATGGATAAGACAATCAAATACTAATAAAAAAATGCAGTTTGCTTTTGATAGACTAAATATAAGATGTCATTCATTTATAATTAACTTGAGAATGTAATTGTTCACAATTAATAGTTGTTATTTGAGGTATATATACACACACACACACATATACATATATTAATAAAGTAGGTTTTGTCAATAAGTTCTATCAAACGCTACTAATAAAGTAAGTTTTTCAAAAAGTTCTATCAAACACTTGTTTAGATAATGTATATTATATATGAAAATATTTAATTAAACAAAATAGTCAATTACAAATATTACATTGAAACCATTAATTAATTGACACCAATTAATTAAGCCTGTTGAGTACAAGAGGAAACCAAACGCTGTATATCTTAGAGTCAAAATTTTAATACTGAAGAGTGAAGAGTCATCATACTTTTTAAAATAAAAAAAAAAGAAATGAAATGAAATGAAAAAAAAGACATATCAAAAGAAATGAAGTGACAACTATTTAACAGTATTATATATATCATAATCTTCTGATATAGTAATTTTCATTCACATATATCAATACTTACTGTGATATATTAATTTGCTGAAAGGTCCGAGATAGGTACCACTTCTGAAGGCGGTAGACTTGGAGGCTAGGAGATGGAGAGGGGATAATCCTCGTTGGTTGTGACAGTGTACCAGTTCTGGGTAGTTTTCAATTATTCGAAATGCTAATTCTATCAAAATTTAACAAAAATAAATGTGCTTTAATATGCATGAATACATTTATTGTTTATGTAGTTAACTCATCACGTTAAGTACTCTATATATATATATATATATATATATAGATATATATATATAATATATATATATATATATATATATATGCAAGCTATTAGATCAATTCCCTTTCAACTTAAAATTAAATCTATCAATAATAATGTTGCACTTATGAAATTTATATACAAAGTTAGTATAAAGTTGATATTACATCAATTAAATGAAAGATGGATATAAAAAAATTAATGTAATAAATATTAATAAATTATGTAACAATAAATAAGCAATTAATGCAACTTTAAGTTTACATACAGACTTTATAAGTATAGTATAACTCATCTAATAGTTATCAACCGAAGCATGTTAGGCTGAATCTTAACTACTAATGGATTGATCCATTGACTTAAAATTTGTGTAAAAGAAAGTGGCAATGAAACCTAACCCATGTATAAAATATAGATATATAGTTGAAAATACTGACCGAAGTGGTCTTCAGATATGGCGCAATGAAGAACAGTATGGCCATCTTTCCTTCTGCAATGAGCAATGCCTGGGTTTTGGCTAAGGAGAGAATGAAGGTAAAAGAAAGCATCCTTATGGCCACGAATAGCTGCCAGGAAGAAAGGGCTCTCACCTTCATGGTTACGAGCAACAAGCATTGAACTATGCGCCTCAACAATGCAGCGGCACATGTTATGCACAAGCGGAAGTGATAACCAACAGAACAACCAAATGCACAACCACAACTATGCCAGATAATTGAATATAATAGCAACTAAAAAGGCAACCAATCAACCACAATGCAGAAATAGAATACACACCAGGATTTAACGAGGTTCGGTATAAATACCTACGTCCTCGGGCGCTGCTGAAGAAACTTTCTACTATCTTCAAAGAGAATTACAAACTTTTGGGTCACAATACAAATACCACAACTATTGGGCCAAACTGCAATTATCCCAATAGTTGGGCCAAACTGTAATTACCCAAACAATTGGGCAATACTACAAATACCCAAAATAAAAGGGGGAAAAAACAAATATTACAAACTTTAAGGTCCTTACGAAAAGGCCTTTAAACTATGAGGTCTTATATGTGAGACCTTACAAATATAGGGGGATAGAGGATATTTCACTTAGGACACTTATTCATTTCCCAAAAGGCTTCTTTTATAAGCCTACAAAAGTCCCAAGCTTTGCTATTTAAGCAATGTGGGATCTTTCATTTTGTGCATATGAGCCACAAAGCTCAACAAATCTCTACCTTGGCGAATATGTCGACCCACCACAAATATCTTCCTTTTTCCCATATTCTCTATCACAGCAACAACGCCTCCAAATGCGCCCAATGGCGCGGTCAAACTCGTACAATATTGATCAAGTCCAAACAATGACTGAACTTGATCGCTGTCACCACTTTAGTCAACATATCTGCGGGATTCTCGGCAGTCTCAATCTTTTGAAGTAAGATTCTTCCTTCATCAATGATCTCCCATACAAAATGATACCTAATATCAATATGCTTCGTACGAACATGGAACACTGGATTCTTCGCTAAGTGGATAGCACTCTGACTGTCAGAATAAAGAGTAATCTTCTTCTGCCCAATTCCCAATACATCCAGCAATCTCTGTAACCAAATAGCTTCCTTTACAGCCTCTGTCATAGCCATATACTCTGCCTCCGTAGTAGACAAAGCCACTGTAGACTGTAAAGTAGACTTCCAACTCACTGGTGCTCTTACAAGAGTAAACACATAACCGGTTATCGACTGACGTTTATCCAAATCACCAGCATAATCTGAATCAATATAACCAATAGCATACTGACCACATGTATCATCTCTCTCAAAGACTAAACCAACATCTACGGTTTTCAACAAATACCGTAGAATCCATTTCACTGCTTGCCAATGTCCTTTACCAGGATCATGCATATACCTGCTCACAACTCCAACTGCATGTGAAATGTCGGGTCTCGTACACACCATAGCATACATCAGGCTACCAACTGCATTAGCATATGGAACTCGAGACATATACTCTCGTTCCTCATCTGTACTAGGAGATAAAGATGCACTTAGCTTCATATGAGGAGCAAGTGGGGTACTTACAGGTTTTGACTGCTCTGTAATGCCAAACCGCTGTAATACCTTCTTCAGATACTGCTTCTGAGTTAAACAAATCTTGCTTCTCCCTTTATCTCTGCTAATCTCCATGCCTAATATCTTCTTAGCTTCTCCCAAATCTTTCATCTCAAACTCTCGATTCAACTGAGTCTTCAACTTTGGAATTTCTTCGACATTCGTCGAAGCTATCAACATATCATCAATATACAAGAGTAGATAAATGAAAAAACCGTCATGTAGCCTCCGAAAATACACACAATTATCAAATTTGCTTCTTGTGTACTTCTGACCTATCATAAACCGATCAAATCGCTTATACCACTGTCTAGGAGATTGCTTCAAACCATAAAGCGATCTTTTCAGTTTGCATACCAAATTTTCCTTACCAGCAACTTTGAATCCCTCTGGCTGAGTCATATAGATTTCCTCTTCCAAGTCACCATGTAAAAATGCAGTTTTTACATCAAGTTGAACTAGTTCTATATTCATCTGAGCTACCAAGGCCAACAAAATTCTAATGGAAGAATGTTTTACAACTGGAGAAAATACCTCATTGTAGTCAATTCCTTCCCTCTGCGCGTAGCCTTTAGCCACCAACCTTGCCTTGTAGCGGATGTCATTCTTGTCAGGAAATCCATCTTTCTTTGCATATACCCATTTGCACCCAATTGCCTTTTTACCCTTCGGTAGTTGAGCTAGCTCCCAAGTTTCATTCTTCTGAAGAGACTGCATCTCTTCACTCATAGCTGTCTTCCACTGATCAACTTCAGAACATCTGACTGCCGCTCTATAAGTGGAAGGAACATCAGCATCTACAATTGGAAGTGCATAGGCCACCATATCAGCAAATCGAGCAGGTCTGCGAATCTCACGTCTTGGCCTATCAACTGCAATAGATTCTTGTTGCTGTTGAGGTTCTTGAGTAGAACCCTCACCATCATCTCCTAAATCCTCCTCTGTCATAGGAGTACCATCATCTGTCTCAACAGATATAACTGAGTTCAATGTCATCGTTTGAAACTCTACCTGCTGCTGAGTATGCTCCACCTGCTGTGGAGTACCATTCACCTTTGTCTGGTTTTCTGATTTCTTCAACATTGAAGACTCATCAAATGTCACATCTCTGCTGGATATAATCTTCCTCGAAGTAGGACACCATAGACGATATCCTTTCACTCCTGAAGCAAATCCCAAGAAAATCGCTTTCTTGGCTCTAGGATCCAGCTTAGATTCTTTCACATAATAATATGCAGTGGAACCAAAAACATGTAAAGAATCATAATCAGAAACAGGTTGTCCAGACCATACCTCCAATGGAGTTCTATCACTAATAGCAGCTGAAGGTAGACGATTAATGAGATGGCACGCATAAGTCACAGCCTCAGCCCAAAATTCTTTGCCCAATCCAGCATTGGACAACATACACCGAACTTTCTCCAGCAATGTCCAGTTCATGCGTTCTGCCACTCCATTCTACTGCGGTGTACCTCTAACAGTAAAATGACGTATAATACCTTCATTACGACACAATTTCAAAAACTGATCACTGCAATACTCACCACCATTATCTGTTCTGAGATGCTTGATCTTCTTGTCAGTTTGTGTCTCAATCATCTGTTTCCATTTAAGGAAAGCACGAAGTACATCATCTTTTGATTTCAAATAGTACACCCAAGTTCTTCTGGAAAAGTCATCAACAAAAGTAACAAAGTAGTGCCTACCTCCCATCGATGCGGTTTCGGTAGGTCCCCACACATCTGAGTGAATATAATCAAGAATACCCTTGGTATTGTGAATAGCGGTGCCAAATTTCACTCTCTTCTGCTTTCGCAGAACACAATGCTCACAAAAATCCAATTTACAGGTCTTTGCACCTTTCAATAAGCCTCGTTTCACCAAACTGAATAAGGCTTTCTCACCTGCATGTCCCAAACGCATATGTCACAGTCTCGTGATCTCTGAATCTGCATCATTATCAGAAACCATAGCAGCTGATCCAAAAATCGTACTACCATTATAGTAATACAAGTTATTCCTCCTAGTGCCTTTCAATACCACAAGAGCACCT
Source organism: Boswellia sacra (assembly GCA_013180625.2). Taxonomy (NCBI): domain Eukaryota; kingdom Viridiplantae; phylum Streptophyta; class Magnoliopsida; order Sapindales; family Burseraceae; genus Boswellia; species Boswellia sacra. Next base: position 35,971 of record SNVD02005765.1, read on the forward strand.
GAAGTGACCCTCAGAATACCATCTCGAATAGATATACCACAGTCTTTAGATTCTAAGGCTCCCAAAGAGATGAGATTCTTAGATTCTTCTTCAACTTCGGTACATACCGAACATCTGTCAAAACTCTAGTCAGTCCATCATGATTCCTCAATCGGATCGAACCTATCCCAGTAGTATGGCAAATATCATCATTACCCATATACACAACTCCACAATCAAGCTCCTCAAACTGAAAGAACCAATCCCAATGTGGACACATATGATAAGTACAACCCGAATCCATAATCCACTCATCAGAACCAGAAGTGGATAGGTGACCAGCTAGACAGATATCTGACTCACTATCATCCTCACGCTCAACAACACATGCATCAGAAACAGCCTTGCCCTTATCTTTCTTTTTCAACTTAGGATAATCTTTCTTCCAATACCCTTTCTCACGACAAAAGGCACACTCATCTTTTCCTAATCTATCCCTCGACAAAGATTTTCCCCTTTTTCCTGGTTTCCTACTATGACTACGCCTTCTCACTGTCAATGCATCTACTAACTCATCCCTATGTTCCCTTTGATCTTTCTTACGAATTTCATAATTCAACAAAGCAAAACAAACTTCTTTAAAAGACAGTTTATCTTTCCCATGGATAAGAGTAATGCACAAATGATCTAATTCATCAGGAAGTGAGCCAATTAATAGCATAGCCTTAATTTCATCTTTGAATGTTTCATCTAAGTTTAACAAATCGGCAATTAACTTATTAAACTCATCAATATGAGAACTGATGCTCGTACCTGGTTTTAACTGGAGACGGAACAATCTCTTCAATAGATACAGCCGATTCTCATTGCTTTTATTCATATATTTGTTCTCCAACGCCTTCCACAATTTGCTTGCAGATGTCTCCTTAGTGAACGGATACTTTTGTTCTCTACACAAGCAAGAGCGAATCAACCCACAAGCTTTTATATTAAGCCTGTCCCAATCTCTTTCACTGATATCTTCTGGTTTTATTTCTTCCAGAACAATATCTAAATCTTGCTAATACAACCCGTCCAACACCTCACTCTGCCATAAGCCGAAATTATTTCGGCCATCAAATTTTTCAACATCTATTTTTGTATTTGTCACAGTCACTGTCTTCTCAGGTACAGTTGACGATGATGCCATAACTACCTCTCACAAATAAGCTCGATACACAAATCACCAATAACCAAGCTCCAACAAACTATTATATTCAATAACTAGCAATCCAAAATCAACAGCCCAGAATAGTAGCAAGTGCTTCAAAGAAATAGCCACTAACTATCCAAAACCTTCGGCTCTGATACCAATTGTTATGCACAAGCGGAAGTGATAACCAACAGAACAACCAAATGTACAACCATAATTATGCCAGATAATTGAATATAATAGCAATAAAAGAGGCAACCAATCAACCACAATGTAGAAATAGAATACACACCAGGATTTAACGAGGTTCGGTATAAATACCTACGTCCTCGGGCGCCGCTGAAGAAACTTTCCACTATCTTCAAAGAGAATTATAAACTTTTGGGTCACAATACAAATACCACAACTATTGGACCAAACTGTAATTATCCCAATAGTTGGGCCAAACTGTAATTACCCAAACAATTGGGCAATACTACAAATACCCAAAATAAAAGGGAAAAAAACAAATATTACAAACTTTAAGGTCCTTACGAAAAGGCCCTTAAACTATGAAGTCTTATATTGAGACCTTACAAATATAAGGGGGTAGAGGATGTTTCACTTAGGACACTTATTTATTTCCCAAAAGGCTTCTTTTATAAGCCTACAAAAGTCCCAAGCTTTACTATTTAAGCAATGTGGGATCTTTCATTTTGTGCATATGAGCCACAAAGCTCAACAGCACATAGTCATGCTCCCGACCATTGCCGCAATATGAAGAGGAGTATTCCCTCGCTCATCTTTAACTTCTAAAGCCTCAATTTTTGAAGCCTCACAAGAAATTACGTTCAAAAGCTCATTAACTATATTTTCTTCACTAACTGACACAGCTATGTGTAATGCAGTCCCTTCTGACCTGGTGATCCTCGCCTTGTGAACGCTTGGATAGTGCTTGTATATTTTAACAACCTCGTCCCATTCACCTTTCAGGGCACATATGGACAACTTCTTTTTAATCTGATCATCCACGCCGGTGACCGAGTACTTCATGGCTAATTACTACCAAGCAAAAGAAGAATTGTAATTTCAGCTAGGAGCCTAGGAACACGGCGTGCTTTGGAGGCTAGCTGCTACGGGAGCAGTCAATATATACTAGCAATTGAGTATCATTTCATTCTAAAATTTTACTTTGTGCTTTATTTTATTTTACTTTATTTAAAGAAAAGATAAAGGTAAATTAAGTATTATTTCATTCTACAAGTTCAATTTACTTCGTGCTTTATTTTATTTTATAAAAAAAAAGATAAAGATAAAGACAAAATCACAAAAGGAGTACATAATATTTGGTTGTTTCAACCTAAAGACAGAACAACAATAAAATGTGTGTATGTCATGTGTTTACATTGTCGTGGTTGATTCGAATGGAGCAAATAGAAGATAAATTAAATATATCTTAACAATTATAATCAACCTTCACGCATAATATAAACCCTAATGTTTTCTAATTTTTAAAATATTCATCTAATTTTAATTTAAATAATTTTATATAGGAAGCAAATTTTTGATACAAATTTTTTAACATAAAACTAGATACAAATTTCTGGTCATTGATATACAAAATTTAATAGTTAAGACGATTGATGAGTTTGATAATATTAAATGTAACTTATTGACTTTCAATTAATTTCAACAATTAAATTTTGTGAGATCAATGATTATAAATTTATATCAAGTTATTGTGTCAAAAATTTATGTTAAAAGATCCCCTCACATTACATATATAAAAAAATGAATTATGAGTTCCCATATTTAATAAAGGACTTGTCTTTTCTCGTAACTTCTTCATTTTCTTTCATATACCTAGAATTTCAATGAAATCTCATTTGAATCTAGAAAAAACACAAACTCTCATGACTCTTCGTTTTCTTCTCAAATATAATCTTGCAGAGACAAAGAAAGACTCATCTGCTCTAATATTTATTTCCATAGTTTGATGGACAGTCAGAGAACTCGACGCGTTAAAATTATATTTTAATTTTTTAAAAATATCTTAATTTCGTTTGCTTTGAAAATTTAATGGTGAATGATGGAGTCATTTTTTTCTTTTAATAGTTGAAAAGGGAATTGCTCATTTTTTCGCAGTTTGGACGCGTACGGAGAAGAAAACCTGTGTTTAACTTGTTTGTCCTTTTGCCATTGTCAAGAACAAGATTAGCGATTACATAAAGTTGAGGCGTTAACTATTTACAATCAATATTAAAATACACCTAGATGTGGTAATTTTAACAATTCTAGTAAATTTAATTAATTGTTAAAAATATGGATTAATTTGAAAGGGCATTTTAGTATTAAAAAAGGTATACAAAATAATAATTTATTCTCAAATTTTAGTATTGGATGTTCAGCGCATTATAATGGGCGAGGGTGCACCAACATTCACAAAATTTCGAAACAATGAAATTCATAATTTGCTCTTCTTTTATCCTTCACCATTAACTTATTTAAGTTTTTCCAGTTATTGTGTTTAAACAAGGACACTGACAACTAATCCAGAGGTAAATGATACACGCAATGAAGCCAAGCCATTTTTTTCCTAGATGTTTTGTCAATATATGGCCTGCTCCGCTCAATATTTAACGTGGACCTTAAGCTATGTATAATATATTCTCCATATATTGCGGCACTATACTGCCAGCTTTATCTTTTTGTCAACAAATGTTATCTCACTTTAATAAATCAGACTAATGAAACATATGTTTCCTTTAGAAAAGAAAGCTATTGTATTGTATTTAATTGCTTAATTTAAGTTTGTTGATCATGAAGTTAAAGCAAGGTGTGCTCTTTAAATTGTTAATCAAGTTTCTGAAAAAAATAGTTCCTTTCTTGACGGCAACCATCGAAAATAATCTACACGGGCCCCAACCCTACTCAAATCAGCCAGACGTATAAATTTTTTGTTCCCAAACCTGTACCATTTAGGGTTTAGTATTCCCGAGTTTGTGGAGTCGAATAACGCATCAATTAAGAAAAACAATTATGCGGCTTTTTAGCCTCCATCGACCCCATCTTTTAACTTTTATATCATCAGACTACAGTAGTTTTAATCTTAAGATCCGCAACTTACATGAGATGCCCACTTGATTATATTCTCTCATTAAAAAAAAAAAAAATCATATCAGAGCATCAAAAAGTTTTCCACTGCATCAAAAGTTACAATTAATAACAATTTTTTATAGCATTCTTTTGGCAATATTGCTATTAAAACAATGAGATTAATATATATATGTTTTAAGATGCTATAAAATTTATTTCATAAAGATTTATAACAACCTTTTACATACAGAATTATAAAAATGATGTTATTTAAAAAATAATATCAATAAAATTTTTAAGAAAAATCCTACAGATTTTTTTTTTTAATTTATAACATCTTATTAGCAAAGTTATTGAAAAAATTAGTTATCTGCCCTTTCTTCTTGGCAGCTATTCGTGGCCATAAGGATATATGCTTTACCTTCATTCTCGCCTTGGCCCAAAGCCAAGCATTGCTCATTGCAGAAGGAACGATGGCAAGACTGTTCTTGCATGACGCCGGGGAGCCCTATGTGACTCAGTAGAGTAACAATTTCAATGGAACATTCTGATGGTACTTTTGCAGATAAAAAAACGTTTATTGATGCTTTTCTTGGGCACTACATTGATTTTGCTTTCAAGAATAAGGAATGATAGAAAAGCTGATTTTGCTTTCAAGAATAAGGAATGATAGAAAAGCAACTTTTGATGCTGAACTTCGGCAAGCAGAACAAATATACTTGACGGCACATTTCTTCAATTGTTTTCTTTATAGTTCTTTGTCTATGTAGAAGTTCTCTCTTGGCATTTCTCTTACAAGTTGGTACTCCAGAGATAGCATGGAAATGAATTCAATCACTTTTGTTTTATATTTCTGTTGAGAAGAACCTCTACTCGGCTTGTGAATTTTTTGTTGGCAAATATGTGTTGCTAGCTTTAATTTATTCCAAATTTCTGCTGATTGTATTGTAAGTGTTGGCCTTAGATGTAATGGGCACAAACCCAATCTCTTCATGACAGGACAAACCCAATACCTTTCCAAAAACCAGAACAGCCATAGAAGGAAAAAAATTATTAAAAAGATTGAAGAAGATGGCTGCTGCGAGGGGCCACATATGACCTTAATTGTTTGTTTTTGTCGGCGTTGGAACGAGGAAGAGCTATGAAGGGTCATGGACTCTACTGAATCTCCGAAACTTCTTTTTATATTATGTCAAAAATCCTCTAAAAGCTAATTTATGTAAAAATGATGGTGATGGTGATGATAATTGTAGATGGCAATTTGTCATCACTGAAGTAAGAGACAAATCCGTCCTTCTAATTCAACCCAAGAATCATGAAGCATCAAACATTGCTATGTGCACTTCCCAAAAGAAGAGTTTACTGAAGGCAATAATAAAGAAACCCCTAGACTTGGGTTATAAACCAGTTCATGAACTAACCCAAATCAGTTCTAGGCTGTTTATAGTTAACTAAAGAAAAGGGTAGGGACTTTCCTGAAGATGATTGTTAACTAACGGAAAGGGCAGGGACTTTCCTGGAGATGATTGTTAATTAAAGGATAGAGTGAAGACTTTCTCGAAGATGTCCGTTAACTAAAGAATAGGAGGTGGACTTTCTTGAAGCCAGGAGTCATGACAATAAAGGTCTGGAAACCAACAAAAGTCTAAGTGAATACCCAAGCGATATCAACAATTTAAGTCTACCATCGAGCATTTAAATGACCAGCTGATTCAAGGGTTAGACTTATTCAATAATTAGCCATTAGGAGCAAAGCTACAACACTAAGAGGGCTACTAAGGAAGAATGCCACATCAGATGCCATATGGCAAGTCCTTATTGCCTGGGAACTAGGGTTCCTAGAATTCCTCAGAAACGTTTAGAAGGTTGAGTAGGCCCTTAGGATCATGACACCTCATTGGATCGAAAGGTCAAGATTTAGGTTAAGGAAAATGTCTCATATAAAGGTAGAGGATGAGGCAAGGGAGGGGGGATTCGGAACCCACAGAGATTCTTGAACACCTTCCCAAGAAAGATACCCAGCCACCTTCCTTCCACTTATTTTTTCCTCCATCACTATTTCATTGCTTCCACACACTTACACACTTTCAAACACCCAACTTTCCTGATTTTTTACCTAAGCAAAGCCCCCAAGCTAACTTAATCGTCGGAGGGTTTACGCCGGTGAAAAATCCGGCGACCTTTGACACCTTTTTTGTGCTGCAGCCATTGAAGAAGTTCAGAGGTTTTGGCCACCACTACGAACACATCCTGGAGCAACCTTAGTACCTGAGGAGGAAGGAATTAGAGGGTTAGCTGTCACTTTCAACTATCAGAGACTTGTCTCTTGACTCTTACAACTGTCATTTTCATCATGTCAGTGCTTGTCCTTTGGTTATTAGAGGTTTGTCTAAAGGTACTCTTGAGTCTCTGATTTTTTGTTCTTCTCCCTTGTAGCGGTCTCGGACTAAGTCCTAGGATTTCGTTGAATATTCCATTACTCGTTTGGAATCCATTTACATTGTAACTCGGAGATTTATCCTGTTTTGTTTTTAGTATTTCATTAGGTCATTATCCAGTCTATCAAGTATCATTACTGTTCATCCATTATCCAGTCCTAAGCCATGTCTTCAAAATCGGATCGATATGTACCTAACAAAAAGTCCCTATACTTCTATTCCCAGCAATGAACATCTAACACTCAAGGTCATCTACGTCATTTGTCACTAAATTTCCTTACGTGTCTCATTCTAGTTGTAGCCATTTTTTTGTAACAACATTTGGCGCTGTCTGTGGGAACGACGTTAGTCAGTATTTCCGGTTTTAGTTAAGGTGTGAAAATCCAGTTTTATCCTTTGAAATATTCTTTGAAACTCTTTGAAAATGGATGGTGCGGAAGCTAGTGTCACCAACAGCTTACAACCAGCTATTGGATCCAAGAACACAAGGCAAGTCATGGCAAGACAAGCCACTCAAAACCAAAGGATGGAAGACATGGAAGTCGAAATGAGAAGTCTTAAGGAGGATAATGCTCAGTTGAAAACTATGCTTAGTGAGTTGATGGGAAAGGGAAAGACCCAAAACACAACCCCAAACACAGTCCTAAACACAATCCCAAACACAACCCCAAACACAAGCCTAAACATAACGCTTAATCAACCAACAAACCCCGCTACTCAGCCTGTGCCCAATCAACAACCTATGCTAGAATCTCCGAAACTCAACTATGGATTTTATGTGGAAGGGCCCAGCCAACACCCCCATCAAGCCACAGATAAGGGAGGCCCAGACCAATATCATAATCCTAACAAAGCAACAAATTTGGTAGGTTCTGCTCTAGGAGATGAAAGAAAGGAGCCCGATTGTCAAAGTCACACTGCAAGCTCTAGGCCTTGTGCAAATACACCACCAAGGAACCTACTTGAGAGCAGGCATGGATATGGCAACGGTGGTCACCAGCTTATGAACCCCAACCAACAAATAGAAGGGTATTACCTTAGGCCCGAAGTTCCTTCCCATCACCACAATGGAATGGCACACTTTGAGCATATAAGACATGATGGTCATTGCATCAGAAACCTTGAACCGGAAAACCATGACTATCGGGTAGGAAATCATGAACACAATGAGCACCACAATCGCCGCTCAGAGAGACGCCATATTCATCATAATGTCGAGGGACATCCTCTCACCCAACAGGAGTTAGAGCTTAGGGAACTAAAACGAGAGATGACACTTCTTAAATAAGCACAAGCTGGGGGAAGCCCTAATTTAGCACTTGAGTTCAATTTGAATTCACCATTCCCGGATGCAATAACAAGATGTCCTTTCCCTCCTAACTTCAACCTACCAGCCTTGAATTCGTATGATGGTCAAAAGGATCCTCTTGAACACTTGGAAGCCTTTAATGCATGCATGGCTGTGTACAATCCCACTGATGCTATGTCTTGTAAAGCCTTCTCGCTTACACTTACCGGGCCGGCTAGGCAATGGTTTAGGTCTCTGGGGGCAAACTCTATAACCACCTTTCAACACTTTTGTTTTCAATTTTTGAGTTATTTAGGGCATCAAGGAATATCTATAAGCACAACCACATGTTAGGGAATGTTAAACAAAAGGAAAGGGAGTCCACCTTGGAGTATGTCAATCTCTACCATAGCAAGGTGACAAGTCTGGGAGCTTTCAAGGATTCTATTACCATGAGTTCGTTCATGAATAGGCTAAAGCCTAATAGGATTTGGAGATACTTGTCTGATTTTCCAGCTGCTAGCTATGAGGAAGCTTATTACACTGCTCTAAACATGGCTAGAACGGATGAAGCTTTTAGTCAGAGGGTTCAGGATGACAAAGGCAGTTCTGCAGGCCACAAGAGGTAAAATGGACAATCCACCAAATCTAAGCAAGATTGATCTAAGACCAGACAATTCATTGAAAGGCAACCATCAAATCCAAGACAGCTGGATCCCCAACTACAATACAAGAGATCCCAACACCCACCACTTCCCCAAAGACCTGAAGTTCATCATGCTGACAGCTATAGACCAGCCCATTATCAAGCAAACAACTATAGAACAGATCATTGTCAAGAAGTAAGTCACCCAGATTATAGGCCGCGTGCAAGATTCGCCAACTACACAACCCTCACTAGCACAAGGGATGAGATATTTGCATCAATGCGTGCATCAAGTTTGTTCAAGAAGCCAAGGCCCATCAAAACAGAACCTGCAAGGCAGGATCGATCCAAGTATTGTAACTTCCATGAAAGCTTCGGGCACAACACTGTAGATTGCTATGAATTAAGAGATCAAATTGAAGAGTTGGTCAGGGCTGGAGAGTTACGAGAGTTTGTTGAGCAAGTCTGTGAAGCTTACAAGTATAAGGCAATCAGCGACGGCAAAAGACCAGCACATGAGGAAGACGATGCAAATGGGCAACCCAAGGTCCAGATGATAACTACCATTTCGGGTGGAGCCAATCGTACTGGAGACTCCAATAATGCAAGGAAGAACTAAACGAGAAGGTTTGATAAGGAGATCTTTATGGCTAGTTCAACCAAAAGGCCAACTACATTCCATGTCCCAATTGTGTTCTCAGACGATGATGCTAGGGGCGTAGTTCATCAACATGAGGATGCATTGGTAGTTACAATGATGATCGCCAATTTCGAATGCCAAAGGATTTTGATAGACAAAGGAAGTTCTGTTAATGTTTTGTACAAGGATGCCTTTGATAGGATGGGGCTTAAGGAGTCACAGCTACGCCCGATCCAAACTCCGTTAGTGGGATTTGCTATAGAAAGGGTCAACTCTTTATGCTCTATTTATCTACCTGTCAAAGCTGGAGATGGAAGCCCCCAAACAGCCATCTTAATAGAATTCACTGTTGTTGATAGGCCAAGTGCCTATAACGTGATATTAGGGAGACCATTCTTGTATGAAACAAAGGCAGTAATTTCAATATATTGTCAAAAGTTGAAGATTCAGATGGGTGATGGAGTTGGGATCATGGCCAGTGACCAGCAAGCTTCTATAGATTGTTATGAGGTATCTGTCAAACCGTGCCATATGGTTATGGCGGCCTTAACACATAATCAGCCTAGTCTTATAACTACTGGATCCCCGCCGAGAGATGACAGAGAGGTGCACGATGAATTAGATCCTAGAGATAAGAAGTATGAACAACGAGTGGAACCGTTTGAAGAAATGAAGCTGTTTCACTTGGATCCAGATAATGAAGATAGGTCAGTGGGACTTGGGAGCCGACTATCGCCTTCATTGTAGCTGAAGTTGCAGGACTTGCTTAAAGATTATCGAGATGTCTTTGCGTGGAGCCATGATGACATGCCAGGCATCGACCCATCATTGATTTGCCATCGTTTGAATATCAACCCAACAATGAAGCCGATTAGGTAAAAGAGGCAAGCTTACGATGCAACACGCTATGAGACAATGACGATTGAGGTGGACAAACTCCTACAAGCCAATTTTATTCGAGAAGCTAACTACCCTAGTTGGTTGGCTAACCCTGTTCTTATGCAAAAATCTAATGGCAAGTGGAGAATGTGTATAGACTTCACTGACCCAAACAAAGCTTGTCCCAAGGATAGTTTTCCATTACCAAGAATAGATCAACTTGTGGATGCCACAGCAGGCCATGAGTTAATGAGCCTCATGGATGCCTTCTCTGGTTACAACCAAATAAAGATGTACCCACCAAATGAAGAAAAGATAGCTTTCATTACGAACCGGGGGTTGTACTGTTACAAGGTCATGCCATTTGGCCTAAAAAATGCTGGAGCCACCTATCAAAGACTTGTGAATAAGCTCTTCAAAGAGCAAATTGGCAAGAATATGGAGGTCTATGTCAATGATATGCTAACCAAATCCAATCATGCAGAGGAGCATGTTGAAGATCTAAAACAAACATTCGAGGTATTGAGAAGACATCACATGAAGTTAAATCCAGAGAAGTGTGCCTTTGGAGTATTAGCCAGGAAGTTCTTGGGTTTCATGGTAAGCCAAAGAGGCATTAAAGCTAACCCTGATAAGATCCAAGCCATTCGTACCATGGAATCCCCTAAGACACTCAAACAGGTACAGGTACTAACTGGAAGGTTGGCAGCCCTAAGACGATTCATTTCAAGAGCCACGGATAAGTCACACCCTTTCTTTAAAGCAATGAGGCAAGGTAAGAAGATGGAATGGACAACTGAATGTGAGGTTGCCTTCCAACAACTGAAGGACTACTTGGCAAGTCCTTCGCTTCTCTCGACACCTCAACAGGGCGAGACCCTATATTTATACTTAGCTGTTTCTATGACTGCCGTAAGTTTGGTGTTAGTTCGAGAGTTTGAAGAAATTCAAAAGCCTGTCTATTACACTAGCAAGTCTCTGATAGACGTGAAAACTCGTTATTCAGCACCAGAGAAATTAGCTCTTGCTTTAGTAGTTTCGTCTAGGAAGCTCAGGCCTTACTTCCAAGCCCATTCAATTTGTGTAGTCACTGATCAACCATTGAAGCAAATCTTGCAAAAGCCTGAACTTTCCGGTCGTCTAACAAAATGGAGCATTGAGATAAGCGAATTTGACATCACTTTCTCTCCTAGAAATGCAATCAAAGCTCAAGCAGTCGCTAAATTCATAGCCAAATTCACCAACTGCTTAGAGGGGTATGATGATGATAAGCTGTTACTGAGGCAAGAAAGTGATACACCCCAGAAAAATGCAAAAGCATCAGACAATAACACCTTGCCACTCATCGACTGTCAAGAGATAGCAAGTTGGACACTGTATGTTGATGGAAGCAGTAATAAGAAGGGCAGTGGAGCTGGAGTTGTCTTGGTAAGCCCAGAAAACACCGAGCTTTGTTATGCTTTGAAGTTTGGTTTTAAGGTGTCCAACAATGAAGCAGAATATGAGGCAGTTTTAGCTGGGATGAGATTAGCGAAAAACTTAGGAGTTGAAAAGCTAATCCTCAAAAGTGATTCCTAAGTAGTTGTGAGTCAAGTGAATTTAGACTACCAAGCTAAGGGAAGCAACATGACAGCCTATCTCCAAAGGGTCAATGACTTGAAAAGGCACTTCAAAGAATGGAAAGTAGAAAGGATCCCACGAGAAGAAAACCCACAGACTGACTTTTTAGCTAAGCTAACATCTTCTGCTGAGGTCAAAATGTCCAAGATAGTCCCACTACAGTTTATCCCAAAACCAAGCATTCACCTTGACGATATCGCCTTTGAGATAAAAGCAGTGAATCAACCACCGAGTTGGATGGATCCTATCCGAGCTTAACTCGCAACAGGGGAGCTCCCAAATGACAAATTAGGGGCAAGGAAGCTTAAATATCGGGCGGCTAAGTACTCTCTAATCGATGATGTCTTGTACAAATAGGGTTATTCCATGCCTTATCTAAGGTGTCACAGTGATGAAGAAGCTAATTATGTGTTAAGAGAGATCCATGAGGGAGTATGTGGCAACCATTCCGGAGCAAGGAGTCTGGCTTTTAAAGCCTTAAGGCAAGGTTATTATTGGCCGACTATGCATGCAGATGCTAAGTCCTTTGTTAAAGATTGTGACAAGTGCCGACGGTTTGCAAACATACCCAGATAACCACCCGAGAACCTTACCCCACTGAGTAGCTCTTGGCCCTTCGCCCAATGGGGGATAAACTTGATTGGCCCCCTTCGAATGTCAAAGGGTCAAGTTAAATTTGCAATAGTAGCAGTTGACTACTTCACCAAGTGGGTTGAAACAGAACCATTATTAGCCATTACTGAGAAAAAGACCACAAACTTCATTTGGAGGTCTCTTATTTGCAGGTTTGAGATCCCATATACTATTATCACTGATAATGGCAAGCAGTTTGATAATGCTAACCTTAGAGAACTTTGTGAGCAACTTGGCATCCATCACAAGTTTTCCTCACCAGCTTACCCTCAAGCCAACGGACAAGTTGAAGCAGTTAATAAAGAAATTAAACATTTACTCAAAACCAAGTTGGAAGCACTCAAGGGGGCTTGGGCCGAGGAGCTTTACAACGTATTGTAGGCTTATAGAACCACCCCAAGATCCACAACAGGGGAGACCCCTTACTCTTTATCTTTTGGAGTGGAGACTGTAGTCCCAGTTGAGGTAGGAATACCTAACCTTCGAAGAGTCACCCATAACCCAGGAACTAATTCTGAACAGCTTAGAATATGCTTAGACTTGGTTGAAGAGGCACGAGACGTGGCGCAAGTTAGATTAGCAGTATACCAACAAAAGGTGGTCAAGTTCTATAACTCCAGAGTGAAGGCAAGGAAGTTTGAAGTCGGAGATTTGGTCTTAAGAAAGGTGATGCTGAACACACAAGAACCAAGAGTTGGAGTCTTAGGACCTAACTGGGAAGGTCCATACCAAATAGAGCAAGTACTTGGCTTGGGGGCTTATCGCCTGCTTCGCATGGATGGAACTAAAGTTAGGCATCCTTGGAATGCTGAACATTTGAAGAAGTATTATCAGTGAAAAAACCAAACTTGGAGGAGCACCTCAGGTTTGGGATGTCTTATACGTCTATCTTTTGAAAACAGAGAACAAGCTACATTTTGAAGGCCTAAGTGCCCCATTTCTTTTATTTCCCCAAAGAGCCTAAGCGCTCATCTTTTGTAAAGGACTAAGATCCTTATCCATTCAAAGGGCCAAGGCTCACTTAATGATGGAAAACCCAATGAGGTATTAGTCATATCATGGCGCATCACGCTTGCAATTAGTTACTATGCCAAAGTGGTTCATCCAAGGATAGAATCCTTTGAAGATGTCAGGGTTATGAGTACATTAACTAATAGCCTGGCTTATTACCAATCCAAAGTAACTTATCTAAGGATAAAGCACTTTGAGGAGTTAAGAGTTACTAGTACATTCACTGGCTAACTTAGCTTATTAATTAGTATGGCAATTCAGAATATAGAAAACAATTCAGAGGGAAAAGCCTCCTGAGATTGCGTGATATAGCTCTCAAACTATGCAAACTAAGTCATTTATTATACGACTTGCAAATTAGAAGTAACATTAATAATCAAGCCAAAAGATCTTTTGCTAAGGTAAGTGGCTTGCAATGTCCTAGCACTTTGTAATGTCCTACTACTTACCTTATCCCAAACGATGAAAGGTGGTTTAGCATGTTATCAAGCAACCCAAAACAAATAACCCCATCAAAGGCAGTAATAGTGGTTTAAAAAAAAAATCATGCCAAAATGAGATATGATAGTGTGATACATTCCCTTATCAATAGAAGCTTAACAAAATACATCAAAAAGGAAATGTAACACAGGTTCCTAAAATATCACTCATATGTCGAGGGGCTTCTCATGGGAATTTGATCTGCTTTAGAAAGAATCATCTGATGAAGAGAATCAAAGTCAATTGTAGGATGAAGCTCATGAAGCCATTCCCTAAATAAATTGCAAAGGAAGTCCTCGGAGTTCTTGACTTCAAACTCTAGCTCGTCAATGCGAGCATCCTTGTCTTTCTCGGATTGTCTTTGGACTTCAAGTTATTCTGTCATGTTTTTAAGCTTCTCCCTCAGCTGCTCGTTCTCCTCATCCTTAGAACGAGCAGATGTCATTAGTCTTTCCATAGTTGCCTTATGTATTGCAGCCTCCTGCTGCTTCCAAGCATCATACTATCGTCTTTCACTAATCAAGACTCTTAGCTTCTCAAAAGAGGCTCTAATCACATCACGATGTAGGGCCAAGACAAAAGATCCCTGCAATTGCCAATATACGATAAAATGTTAGGATGACAACTAAAAAGAATTTGAAAATTAAACGCGCGACAAATAATAGTCCATTAGTTGACTCACCAAAAGTTGGCTTACTATGGAAGTATCAATGACTCTAAGTAGATCAAGATTATCAGAGCTCCTAGCAACCTCAGGTGTAAGGGTTTGGGCACAAGCTTGGATAAAAGAGAAAATATGACCAACTTCTATCTCAATAGATTCAGATTGCACGGGAGAGGGTGTGTCTAAAATAGAAAGATTAGCAAAGGTTTGTTCTAAAGGCTTAACAAACACCTTGGCAAAATCTTCTAAATTAGAGGCCTTAGTAGATTCAGATAAAGGAGTAGCTGCTTCTTTTCTTGAAGGGATGCTTTCAGACCTCTGAGCAGCTTCCTTACCCTTGTGCTTCTTGGAAGGGACCTCTCCCTTTGCTACATCAACAGAATCATTGCCCTTTTCCATAACCCTCTTCCTTTTAGCCCTGATGTTATCCCATAAAGAACCAACCCTTGACTTCCTTGCTATCTTTCCCTTATGAGTTTCTCTTTGTTCGTCTGCAAAAGAGAAGTATGAAAAACATTAGCAACAGAGCAACAAATTCAAGTAAGAGATATGAGTAAAAGTGTAAAGAGTTGGAAGTTAACAAGTCTAACTTTGATTTAAGGCTAACTCTTAAAACTTCAAAAGGGCAAGGATCGCGTGATCCTTTCTAAAGGGGGGGGGGGGGGGGGGGGGGGGGGGGTGGGGGGGGGTGTGGGGTGGGGGGTGGGGGAGGGAGGAGGGAGGGAAGCAAGGACTGACCTTTCTTGGATTTCCTAATCTCGCTTTGCCAGTCAATGCGGCATCGGGCCCTCCTCACTACCAGCTATGCCCGTTTTGAAGGAAACCAAACCCTAGATTTGAAAAGGAAAGCGTGCAAGGAGGTGAAAGAAATATCGCGACCGTGAAATCAAAAATAGGATCACTAATATATATATATATATATATATATATATATATATATTTCATGAGTCATGCAGATGTTTGCTGGATCAAGGGTGGTTTATAAATATATCACTTATATGCACGCAAATCCCGATGTAAAAAGGAAGTATTATTATTATAATATATATATATATATATATATGTTAATTAAAGCAAGTTATAAAAGGATCGCGTGATCCTTTCTAAAGAGAATGTTATGTCATTTGGCCACCCCTGCTACGTGTCATTATCAAATTAAAAGTAAGTAAAAAAAAATTGGCTCTTTATAAGTTCTTTCGCAAAGGGTCTGTATTAGGAGGACTTATAAATTATAAAGAAAATTAATCACTTGTAATAAGGAATTTAAGGCATTGAGTTTTTATAGAGAGATCGAAGTCCATAACAAAAGGCAGAATCGGTCAAAATATAGCCACTTAGATTAAACGGATGCTGACTATGAGTCTTTGAAAAAAGGCGACTTTGAGTTGAATTTTTTGTAATTGATTAGTCATAAGTCCTCACACTTCGGACTTGCGACTAAAGGGGCTATTATAGATGGCAATTTGTCATCACTGAAGTAAGAGACAAATCCGTCCTTCTAATTCAACCCAAGAATCATGAAGCATCAAACATTGCTAGGTGCACTTCCCAAAAGAAGAGTTTACTGAAGGCAATAATAAAGAAACCCCTAGACTTGGGTTATAAACCAGTTCATGAGCTAACCCAAATCAGTTCTAGGCTGTCTATAGTCAACTAAAGGAAAGGGTAGGGACTTTCTTGGAGATGATTGTTAACTAACAGAAAAGGCAGGGACTTTCCTGGAGATGATTGTTAACTAACGGAAAGAGCAGGGACTTTCCTGGAGATGATTGTTAATTAAAGGATAGAGTGAAGACTTTCTCGGAGATGTCCGTTAACTAAAGAATAGGAGGTGGACTTTCTTGAAGCCAGGAGTCATGACAATAAAGGTCTGGAAACCAACAAAAGTCTAAGCGAATACCCAAGCGATATCAACAATTTAAGTCTACCATCGAGCATTTAAATGACCAGCTAATTCAAGGATTAGACTTATTCAATAATTAGCCATTAGGAGCAAAGCTACAACACTAAGAGGGCTACTAAGGAAGAATGCCACATCAGATGCCATATGGCAAGTCCTTATTGCCTGGGAACTAGGGTTCCTGGAATTCCTTAGAAACGTTTAGAAGGTTGAGTAGGCCCTTAGGATCATGACACCTCATTGGATCGAAAGGTCAAGATTTAGGTTCAAGAAAATGTCTCATATAAAGGTAGAGGATGAGGCAAAGGAGGGGGGATTCGGAACCCACAGAGATTCTTGAACACCTTCCCAAGAAAGATACCCAGCCACCTTCCTTCCACTTATTTTTTCCTCCATCACTATTTCATTGCTTCCACACACTTACACACTTTCAAACACCCAACTTTCCTGATTTTTTACCTAAGCAAAGCCCCCAAGCTAACTTGATCGTCGGAGGGTTTACGCCAGTGAAAATCCGGCGACCTTTGACACCTTTTTTGTGTTGTAGCCATTGAAGAAGCTCAGAGGTTTTGGCCACCACTACGAACACATCCTGGAGCAACCTTAGTACCTAAGGAGGAAGGAATTAGAGGGTTAGCTGTCACTTTCAACTATCAGAGACTTGTCTCTTGACTCTCACAACTATCATTTTCATCATGTCAGTGCTTGTCCTTTGGTTATCAGAGATTTGTCTAAAGGTACTCTTGAGTCTCTGATTTTTTGTTCTTCTCCCTTGTAGCGGTCTCGGACTAAGTCCTAGGATTTCGTTGAATATTCCATTACTCGTTTGGAATCCATTTACATTGTAGCTCGGAGATTTATCCTGTTTCGTTTTTGGTATTTCATTAGGTCATTATCAAGTCTATCAAGTATCGTTACTGTTCATCCATTATCCGGTCCTAAGCCATGTCTTCAAAATCGGATCGATATGTACCTAGCAAAAAGTCCCTATACTTCTATTCCCAGCAATGAACATCTAACACTCAAAGTCATCTAGGTCATTTGTCACTAAATTTTCTTACGTGTCTCATTCTAGTTGTAGCCATTTTTTGGTAACAACAATAATAACAATCACAAAAAAATTATGTCTAAAATTATAACTAAACGTGGTCGTTTTTAACGTTATTTTTCTTATTAAAACTATATGAAACTTACATTCTCTAATGTATAATGTAACTTTTGATGCAATTTTTTTGACACAAAATTAAACATAAATTTTTTATTATTGATTTATAAAATCTAGTTATTAAAATGATTGATGAATTAACTCCATTTTAATATCCTTTCCCATCTTATGTTAATAGTGTAGTCATGATCTTTGGGTATAATAATTTATTGTTATAAAAAAGAAAACAAAAATATTCAAATATAAGTTATAGTTTATCCATGATATTTGTGTATAAAATAATTATGTCATGCATATCATTGTTGATTATAAAATATTAAATTTCTTTTTTTTTTTCTATCTTGTCAATTTGATCGTGATAGATACTGAGATATTGCAATCGATCTTCACGGTTCAAGAAATTAGATCAACAAAGACTTTTAATCCTCGTATTAAAAGTACATAAAAATAGTAAATAATAATAATAATGTGAGGTGTTTTGGAAAATGGCAAGTTTTATTTTTTAAAAAAAAAATCGTAGAATTCTTGCATTTTTCGTATTCTTTATGTATGGTCCTCAATTTGACTTTGTGAATAAAAAAAAATAATATAGTGTATTCAAAACTTAATATTACTGTAAATTTGTGAATTAAATTCATTTTCCATCCATGATTAGTGATGGCAAAATAACCTGACTGCGGTCGGGGACTCAGAAAACCCGAACATTCGGGGTCAAAGAATTGCCTGGAAAACCGGGGTGTGATTTTTCTGCCCGGTCGAGGCCGGGGCCCCGGTCGGGGTAGAGGTGCCAGGGCCAGAGACCCGGAATTGAACATTCAGGGTCAGGGAATTGCCGGAAAACCGAGGTGTGATTTTTCTGCTTGGTCGAGACTGGGGCCCCTGCCGGAATAGAGGTGTCGGGGTCGGAGACCCGAAATTGAACCCGGAGTATACAAATAAAATTAAATGCTGCATCAATTTAGTCCATCAAATTTTAATTCTTAAACATAACCCCCTAAGCTCACAAACTATTTTTCTAAATAACTCATAAAACCTTAACAACTTAGGCCTAAGCCCCTACCCAGCCCAGCCCACCTAAAATAAATTAAATGAGCTTTCAAAGTTTTGTCATGAAAGAGATTCAAAGTCATTCCCTCTTGTCAACACAGGAAAATGACCTGCACCTTACCACTCGGCTACAGCCTACATTTGAATCAAGGGTGCAACAAATGTCGGTAATAAAACATAAATTAAATGAGGACACCACTTTGCAAAGAATTCCACATGCAATATATATATATAACATAACAAAAAAAATCAGAATTAAAAAAAATTTACGCAACCCGGGTTTTATTTTCGGGTTATTGGAAAACCTGGCCCCGATCCCGGAAAAAAATTTTCGAAAAATTTCCTAGGACCGGGCTTTCCAATTGGTGATCGGGGCCGGGGACCCCCAACCCCAGCCCTGGCGGGATTTTGCCATCCCTATCCATGATACTTTTTGCAACAATGATATCCTTCTTACATATATTGTAATTTTTACATCTTATAATTTTGTTTTGTTTTGTTTAGATTTGGGAAGGAACTATTTAACTCAAAAGTTAAAGTGGGAATACTCAGTTTTTTGTTATAAAATTTGAATTTGACTTATTTTCGAGGGTGGGGCTACTTTCACAAAAAATAATGCTTTAAACATCCGCTCTTCAAAAAAAAATTATTCAATTACTAAAATATTGTTGAATAAAGATTCTAAAATCAAAGAAAAAGAGTTTAATGAGATTAAATTTCTTAAAATTAAAATTAGATAATTGTTAGATCTAAAAGGAATGCATTTGAATTTAATAATTTAAAAAAAAAGTGTTTTTTGTGGTTTTTAATGATATCAAATTCTTATTAGATTTAAGGCGGTTAATTATGAGATAATAAAATAAATAAAATTAATTTATATAATTATTGAGGTTAATTATCTCTTAATTATCTAAATTATTCTAGATTCTATGCAATGGTCGATCTTATCGTAAGATGTAGTACTCTCTCCTTTTTAATTACTTGGAATACGGATAATTATTACACTTAGTTAATTCATAATTTTTAATGGGATAAAGTGTTCCAACGTAATATTAAGTTTACCGTAAAACATTCTAAATAAACATCTTAATCGGGTATTAAAAAAATATTAAATAGATTAACATTTTGACTTTGGAAAGGATCTTGTGGTTCAGTAGTCAGTTCAAGGTGGATCAGAAGAGAAGATCAAGATTGAGATTTGCACAAAATGTTTATAAGGAATCCCATTAGTCAACAATCAAACTACCAAGAAAATAATTTAAAAATAAATTTTTTTTTGGTATTTTGTATTTAAGAATGAGATAAAATTCCTATTGGATAAGGTGCTTAATATTATGGGATAATAAAATTAATTTAGATAATTATTGAGGTTAATTATCTAAATTATTCTAGATTGTATGTAAATATATGCTATATAAAGGGGAGTTGCCCTCCCTGGCTCTCTTTCACTTTCGCTCCCTTAAAGACTCCCCCCTGCGTCTCTCTACGCCAAGTCTCTCTTGAGACTTACAGAGGCTTGGTGTAGAGAGGGACAGGGAAGAGTCTGAGGAAGTCTCTTTTAATTCCCCCCAGCAAACTCTCATACTCCTCAAATCCAAAGCAAAATTTGGATCAAACAACTTGTCAATCCCAAATTTCCAAACATTCTCAATGAAAATTTTCCGCTTTCAAATACGTTTCTGTAAAACATTTATATAAAATAGATAAATAAATAAGTTATAGACTCTTCCTATAAATTAATGTAACTAATTTAGCTTTCAATGCCAACGAACGCTGTTTCTTCAAATTTTCATTATTCTCATCATTAACTAATAATATTTAATTTCGAAGAATTATTTATTATTATTATTATTATTATTTGCTCTAAACTAACAACTAAAAGCAATAAATTCTTAAGAGTTAAACTTACCAAGGCGAGAGCCGACCAAACCCAGTTGATGAAGGAACTCAATCTAGATTAAGGTAAGGCTTTTTTCCTTTTTTTCTTTTCTTTTTTTTTTTTTTTAAATTTCAAACGGGGTTTAGTTAATAATCGACCTTGATCAACTTCAACTAAAAAGCTTGCTGTTATGGTGGGCTTTTCAACTGGTGTCCATTTTGAACTTGCCATGGGCTCCAACGAATTGTAACTTCTTAAGCCCAGAATGCAGTGTTGGGCCTTAGCTCGGTATATTTTTTTAAGGATATGTCATGTGAGATTGATCAAGCCATCGTTAGGCCAACACGTGTTAGCCATGACACCGTTTGGATCCTCTTGATTGCAACGGAGATGTTGCTTCTGAAAGGTGATGGCGATTGTAAATGCGTAGGTTACGGGGAGAGAGCAGAGAAGAAGGCTGAAAGTTAAAGTTTGTATTGGAAGAGGACAAATCAAGGTCCATTTTGTTGATTGTTGCTAATCATCTGTGCAAGTTGTAGCTTACTGTGTTGAAAAAGTAGGATATTCAGTTATTTACTTCCATAATCATCTTCAGAAGCACTTTCTTATACTTAATTAATTGTATCATCGTATATGTTGTTATTTTATAATTGAAATATGTAACACTAGCACACTAAAAATTTAAAAATGTTAATCTTATTATTGATGTATAATACTGTTAGAAATTCTTATAAAATGGATAAACATATTAAATGAAGAAAATTGAGAAAATAATCCAAACAAATTAGGGAGTTTCCTTTATAAATAACTTTTTTTTTTTTGAAAAGATGCATATATGATCTTGTTGAATAGCTGATGAGCACATTTAACAGTCAGATATTTAAAAAATAATGATAAATTGTAACTACCGGATCCCTACCATGCCTCACGGTTTTGTCCACATCGGGGAATACGGTACACTTCCGCTATTTACCCGTGTGACGCCTCCCCCACTCGAACCCATGACCTCAAAGCTCAATAGAGTTCAACATGAGTACCATTCGAGCAAGTTGCCCGAATGGTACTCATGTTGAACTCCATTGACCTTTGAGGTCATGGGTTCAAGTAGAGGAGGCGCCACACGAGTAAATAGTAAGAACGTATCGTATTCTTCGATGTGGACAAAATCGTGAGAGCCTCGAGCGAGAGATAAAGGCGCAGGAGTTAGGTCGTTATATATATAATATCCTAATAAAGGCGCAGGAGTTAGGTCGTTATATATATAATATCCTATATTTGATAAAGTGTTGTAACTTATAAATTTTTAAGGATACGATAATTTTTACTGTCGAAGGCATTTTTTTTTAATTTTTTCAATAAATTAAATACAGCGAGAGAGATAAGACTTTTTTTCTAGCTCAAGCTCATGATTAACGATACCCCATCGAATGTCTTCAGTTAGTCTAGCACACTCGAGTAGTTGAATCATTCCATACAAAAACAATGGCTTGGATTCTAATAAAATATAATCCAAAGCACGTGGTTGCTTGCTTCCATTCGGTGCTAGTTCTTGGTTTCGCTAAAAGCACTTCTTCACTTTTTCAGTGTCAACAGCTGGGCAGTTGCAGCTGTCGGGGTGTACATGTATATCATTATTATTGTTACAAAAGCTGCTTATATAACCTAATTGATCATCTTCTAAATCCCTGAAAGGATTATAATTAATTTGGAATGGGAAAGCTTGCTCAAGATCTAAAGGAAGGACTTCTCCAAATATTCGAAGCTGCCAAATGTTGCAGAACTGCTAAAGGTAACCCTCCTGGATACCATATCTTGACTCTTGAGGTTTTGGACCAAATTTTGCTCACAGACACTAGGGTTTTTCAGGAAATGAAGATTGGGAAGAACCCAAGTTGGAGTCTGTAGAGGTGATCTATCTCTTCTTATGAATTTCAATTATTGATTGCACGCAGTGATGCAGAGGAGATTTATGATGAACTATATATGAATCTGTGTTAGTGATTTGTTTTTTATTTGTACAGCATATAGCAGTGCAAGAAAGGGCGATCAGGATCAGAACTGCAAAGGGTCCAACTCGCCCCACTGTGCCCAAAGGTCCTCCTGCTCAGACCGATTGAAGTTCACAGTCCAGGATTCCAGCTAGACTACACGGGCCTCAGCTATTTATTTTCATCAATTGATGCATCTTCTGCTCTTGTAGGCTTCTACTTACTACTATTTGTTTCTCCCTTTTTTCACTATTTGTGATAAAATTTTAATTTAATTTTGAGTTAACAACAGATTTTATATATAGTTTTTTTTTAAACTTTTATGAATATCATTTGAGAATAAATAAAACCATCAACCATGGATGAACTGAGTGATGAAGTACAGATTTTATTTCTTTGCAAGATGGTTGAAGTGGAAATTTTATTAATTCATTTAAATAATCAACTTTAATTTAAAAATCATATATATGCATGTAAAATAAAAGAACCGACTCTAATATTAAAATGTAGTACATATGATATAGAATAATTTTTCCTGAATTATTAATTAAAATCACAAAAACAATATCTTATGATATTAAATAATCTACAATGCAACTTAACTATGTATTATGTATTTCATTTTTTTTAATTTAGAATAGTCGTTCAATGCATTTGTATCCATAAAAATAATTAGCTTATTTGTGTTAATGTCTAACACAATTTTTGTAAGATCAACTCTATTTTTAGCCACAATATTTTTCAGATGCTAATTGTGTCAGCCTTTACAAATAAATGTCATTTTTCCTTTGTGTTCAAATAAATATTTATCACATTTTTCGATAGGTACATGTAGTGCCTAATTTTTAACCATGGAAAATAAGTCTAATATTTTAAAAGTTGTCATCAGTAGGATTTGAATTTTCTAATTTTTTTAATTAAATAAAACTAGAATGGATAAATGCTATTGAATAGTTTCATATTTTACTTTAATGTTAGATGAAAAATAAATTTAAATATTTTTTAATTTTTTAAAACTCATCAGATGTCTCTTATTTCAAAAAAAAATGAAGTTATCGTTTTGTTAATTTGATTATTTAATTATTTAATAATATTTTAAAAATTAATTCTGGAACCGTATCTATACGATGTCCACAAACATCCCTATATTCTCGACACGTCAACCATCATCACATTCATGATTCAAGAGGTTTGTGATGGATGATGATGATCACCGGGCTGTCGCTCTAATATAAAAGTGATGGGTACAATTGCCCACCCGTAGTTGTAAATACGTTAACAAGCAAAACCTCGCCACGTAATCCCCAGGCCCCAACCCAACGTCAACACATCATCTCACAAAACAGTAGCAGACGTGTATTCTTAAACCACCACGAAGAGTCCAATAAAACCACTCACAAAATCCGAGATCCTCGGAGTCTTTGTAAGAAAAATCGTCCACGTTTCCCCAATCTCTCCCCTCACTCGCTCTCTTCCACCCCATGGCCTCGGTGGCGCGAGCGATTCACTGCCAGCTGGGGTCCCAGAAGCCGGCCGTCGTGAGCAGGGAGCCGTCGGTCGGTCTGGTCCCTGTTCAGAAGGTGAAGGTGGGCGAAACCGAGAACGGGAAGATCGTGCTGCAGCCCCGTTTGTGCACTTTGAGATCGTACGGCTCGGACAGAGCTGCAGTGATCAAGACGACAAGGGGCGGGGGTGATGAGGTGTCGCCGTTCTTCGAAAAGCTGTCGGAGTATATAGAGAGCTCGAAGAAGAGTCAGGACTTTGAGATAATCTCCGGCCGCCTCGCCATGGTTAGCTTCTGTTCGTACCACGTTTTTGTTTTTGGATTTTTGCATGTAGTACGTAGTACGAGGTAGAAGAAATTGATCGTTGGATTGGTTGACTTTTGATCAGTCAACTATTTCAGCGGCGTAGATGGTTTGTTCAGAATCTTAGTCAGTGCTAGGTCTAGTTATTATTATTATTTTTATATTATTTCTTCTATTATTTTATTGAATGATGGATACTCATCAAAGATTTTCTCAGACCAAAGTATCAAACGGTTCAATCATGTAACGGACGGTGGGATTTGCGGTAGGATTGCTTTGATTTGGGCATTTTTGACCTATTTGGTCGAAATTTTGGTTAAAATTATTAGATTAAGATAATTTGAGTTTGATTATTACTTGATCTATAGTGAATTAATGGGTCTCATAGTAGTTGCCTTTGTAATTAATAGACCCGAAGATGAATATTTATGGCTAATAACAACCTTTGTGCATTACTACTGTTAGGAAATTATGTGGATGAATTGAAATTAAACATAAAAAGTTTTATCAAAATTAGATTTAACATGGATCCACTCCTTTAATTAATGGTTTACATATAATTCTGCAGTTATTTTGTAATATGTGTTTATTAATACTTATATAGGAAAATCAAAATTTTTTTTGTATTAATTTCTGTTAATAATCAATCATAATCTTTAGAAAATCCTTGTCCAAATAATCATCACAAACTTAGCATTTAAAAGCAAGTAATGTTTTTTAAAAGCTATCTATACAAATTTATTATATAAATTGATAGACATGATTTGATTAGGTGACTGGATTTTAAATTTTAATTATATTAATTAATAATAACATATAGGTTTGTATAAATAAGCTTACATCCGTAGCTATAAAAGTAGTATTACTTTTTTAAAGAATAAAAAGAAATACTTAAATAAAAAATCCTTTCAATTTTTCTTTAATGGTGATTGTTCGTTATTGAAGTTTATATTTTAAGCTAAGATCAATGACGTCATGCTTTTATCTCAAATTTGTTAAATTGCTGTCAGATTTGTATTAAAATGCTTCATCTGAATGAGATTGTTGTATCAACAGAAGTCATTTATTTAAACACATTTTTGCAGATTGTGTTTGCAGCAACAGTGACGGAGGAGGTGGTGACTGGCAACTCCTTGTTCAGAAAGATGGACATACAAGGGCTAGCAGAGGCAGCTGGCGTATGCCTTGGAGCCGTGACATTTGCTGCAATTTTCGCTTGGTTTTCCAGTGCACGAAACCGAGTAGGTCGGATCTTTACTCTTAGCTGCAACACCTTTATTGATTCACTAATTGATCAGATTGTTGATGGCTTGTTCTATGACGAGAGTGACTCGTCTGATGATATTTGAAACCACATACGAGACACATTAAACCTTTAATTAGCTAACTATATATACGTACATGAAGTATAGAAGATCACGGTTGCCTGCCCCCTATTTTGGAGATCATATATATAGCAAGCTCATGGGTATCCATCGGGTATATAAGAATTTTTGAAGGTGATTATAATGTTCACGATAAAGTTGAGATTAGGATATTATCACAGTATGTTTCTTCAATCAGTAGAAGGTTGATACATGTGTGACATCAGTTATTACGTAGAGTCCATTATATAAATACTACGGAAGGTACGCACTTTGAACATCGAAAATCTATCTAGATGGGGTGACATTTTGGGTTATATTTGAAATGTGTCACGTAATTATTCAAAAAGGATTATGTAATCTATTGTAACTTGTAATATATGCTTTGTGTTGGTCTCTTTAAAGCTTTATGAGTTGTATAATCGAGTAAATGTAAAATTTGCTTAAAAATTTTTCTTCTGATCAGAAGATTTGGCTAGGAAAAAAAGTTCGAATTAATTAGTAACGGTTGATCCATTAGAAAAAGAAGGCAGGATAGAGTTATCTAGTTGGATGTAATTTTAGACGATAATATTAGAAATACCAATCATCATTCTGTTGAAAACGGATATCAACTCGAGATTTTTTTCCCACTCACGCAAATAATTGAGGATAGAAAACGACATGAACGGTTCAAGCACTTAGCCAAGGAGAAATCTTTAACATCGGAGGCCCAGGGCAGAAAATCTGGTAGAAATGAATGATATGATTAGAAATGGAATATTTGGATGGTGAGAAAGTGAAAGAATATAACAGAAAATTAAGAGATCAGATTTCGAGAAATTTAACAAGGAAAAATAATTTGTCAGTATTGATTATTGATCTGATTTTAAGATAGTGTTAACTTGTATCTAATGGCACATATTAAATCATTGAATATGGTATAAATTTACTTAAAATTTATGTATTTAATAAATTATACATAATTTTTAAGAAAATTTATGAATTTTAAAGAAATTTACAGTATAATAGATCTCTTATAGACTACTCGTATTTTATTCCAATTATTTATATATAATATTATGAATGATGATAAGACAATTGAAAAATGAGAAATACTATAATATATAGTGATTCGATAACAATATATTATATTCGTCAAGTCGTCAACTGAATCCTTAGATTTAGAGCTTAACAAAGGCTCAACCAATCCTTAAATTTAGAATAGTTTTTTCATTTTTATTTTTTTCTTTTTAAGAGAACGAAATTTGTATATAAAGAAACAAGCTACCCTACAGGAGCGATTCAGAAGGTTTCTCCTCGCAAGCCAATTGGGAAAATAGAAAAAAGTACATTTTAAGTAAAATTGAAGTCAATTAAGCCTTCAAGTTCGGCGATTATTTCTTGTGAAGTTGTGATGAAGGAAGGAATCAATGATCTCGTCTTTACATGTAACATGGCGAATTTAAGTGATCAAATTGATGCCACGTGCTTCAGAGAGTTTCTTCATAAATCTGTAGATATAAAACAAACATAATTTATATAAATAATTTGTATGTATAATATTATTATAATAATATGCATTTGTAATTGCAACTAATTAACATGTAGCAACATTTAAAAACCAAAAATATAATAAAATGGTTTACCCTGTCTAATTTCGTTGATTGTTGATGTAAATGTTTAAAAATTTATTATTAAAAAATTTAATTTTAGTTAGATTTTACCGGGTCAGTGTCCTAATATTCCTTTTACTTACATAATAATTATGGAAATTTTTAGTAATAATATTAAACTCTGTAAGAGAATTTAACGGCGCCGTTAACAAATGGGTAATGTATTACACCACAATCACGTTCACCGTCACGGGTGCAAGCAAAGCAAGCTCATGATGCTATAACTGTAAAAACAGTTCTCGGAACTAGACCGTTTCATTATATAATATCCAAAGACACACACACACACTCCCTCTCTCCCTCTGTCTCTCTCTCTCTTCATCCAACAGTCCATGGCTATCCTCAACTCCTCCTTTTCCATCTCCACCTCTGCTTCCTCTCTCTCTCCTAAACCTTCTAGTTCACTTCTCACTGCCACTAACACCGTCACTACACAACTCTTCTCATCTGCGCGCTCTAACGGCAAGCTGACGTTTCCGTTAATTTCCGCTTCTCACTTCCAAACTGCTGCCGTTTCGGCTATGCCTTTCGTCGGTGACGATTTGCCTCTCGATTATGACACCTGGCTTCCCAAGGTCAATCCTAAGGATCGAAGAAGAGCTGGCATTTTGCTCCATCCGACGTCGTTTCCTGGCCCCAACGGTATCGGTGATCTCGGTGACTACGCGTTCAAGTTCCTCGACTGGCTCCATTCCACTGGTTGCTCCGTTTGGCAGGTCGCCGATTCTTAAACGCTCCATTTTGAATTCATTTATATAATTTTTTTTAAATGAACGTCGCTGCACTTTAAAACGCTCCGTTTTTCAGCGAAAATGCTTGAATTTCGCCTAACCGAGAAGCATTTGTAGTTGCTCAATGGAATGTGAATTAATGCATGAGTGATGAAAGTTCAAAACGCTGCGTTTTGTTGTAGGTTTTGCCTCTTGTTCCTCCGGGAAGGAAAGCCAATGAAGAGGGATCACCGTACTCCGGTCAGGTGAGTTCTTATGATTCGATTGATTCATTTTGTTCAGAGTCACTACCTTTCTTGCGGTACTGTTGTTGAGAGTAATTTGGTCATAATTAATGTTTCCAGGACGCGAATTGTGGAAACACGCTCTTGATTTCACTTGACGAGCTTGTTAAGGATGGTTTGTTGGAAAAGAATGAGCTTCCAAAGCCAATGTGAGCAATTCTCATATTTGAACGTTTGACTTTTGATGTTGACCCATTTATGTATTTCTTTCTTATTCTTCGCGTTTGTCTTATTACTATTATGTCTTTCAAGCAGTGATAGTGAGCGTGTGAACTTCGAAGCCGTTGCTGAGTTGAAGGATCCTTTGATAGCGAAGGTAAAGTGACAGGGAAAGCTCTTTCCTCTTTGTTTAAAATTCTTTCTTGTTTTCGTTTTTATTTCTTTTGTTTTTGACGTTTTCGGGAAAGCTCTGTATTGCAATGCTGCATTAGCTATTGTTTTTTTGGTACCCTGATCCTGCTTTTACACCTTATTTTATCTTATGCTAGTACTTTCTTAGGCTGCAGAGAGGCTCCTCCAGAGTGACGGTGAACTCAAAACTCAGTTTGAAGAATTTCGCAGAGACCGCAACATAAGAAGTGAGACATTTCTTGTGTTTTATGTATTTATTTAACTCTATTTAGGGGTGGGGAGAATGGGGAAAAGAACTTATTTATCTTGAGGATATCAATTTCAATACCCTTTCATATGCACAAACAGTGACTATATTATGCTGTTACTATTATTTTTGGATTGTGGAATTAACCCACAGCAGATGTTTCTCATGAAATTAAGTTTTTTCCTCTTTCGTGTAGGCTGGCTTGAAGATGCTGCATATTTTGCTGCTATTGACGATACTTTAAATACATTCAGTTGGTATCTTTGGCCTGAACCCTTAAAAAATCGCCATCTCTCAGCCTTGGAAGAAATTTACCAAAGTAAAAAGGATTTTGTAAGAACTGGATTATTCTTTGTCATATTTATTGGTTTATAGTTCCTCTGAACATCCATGATAGAAGGCCTAATGATTGTCATTCTTGCTTTCATTTGTATAGATTGATGTATTCATTGCACAACAGTTCTTATTCCAAAGGCAATGGCAAAAAGTTCGTGACTATGCACGTAAAAGGGGCATCAGTATAATGGGAGATATGCCTATTTATGTAGGTTATCATAGTGCAGATGTTTGGGCGAATAAAAAGCATTTTTTGCTGGTGAGTCTTCCTCAACATATTGCTGAAGATTTTAATCTAACTATTCTTCCCAAGCATTCAATCATTTGTTAGAATCACTGATTTTAATATTTATTGGGCAGAACAGGAGTGGTTTTCCTCTTCTAGTTAGTGGTGTTCCCCCAGATGCCTTCAGTGAAACTGGTCAACTATGGGGCAGGTTTGTTTTCATATATTGTACTACCAAGTGATCACATTGATTATTCATGTTCTGCCTCATAAGTTTAACTTTTTTATTTTTCGCATAATAATGACATTTATTCATTGATTTATTTAATATCTTGAAAATAATGTGACCATGCAAATCAGCTTATGCTCTGCTAAAAGAACACAAGTCTCTTCTGTCGGGCAGATTTTTATCCTGATATGTCCATTGAATTTTTGCATCTCTCTATCTTTTTGTATTTCTATTTTTAGCTTATTAATGTTTTTAGGTCACTTTTATACATTAATCCCCTGACCATTGGAGTTAATGCTTCGGAAAACTATATGAACAATCAACAATATTAGTTACAACATAATTAGATCACGATACCTACAAAGTCGGTTGCTGAGTCCACTCAATCGTACTGAATAAGTTAAATAAGAAAAAAGTATGAACACCCAGAAAATGTTACATAGATCATGCTATTGTCTAAAATTGGTATTGAATTTGTCCTGATGTTGCTAATATGTAATTTTTAGCTTGAATTATCGACTGCTTGTTGATTAACTTTATGTTCACCATGAAAGCCCTCTGTATGATTGGAAAGCCATGGAGAAGGATGGATTCTCATGGTGGATTCGACGTATAAGACGTGCTCAGGATTTATATGATGAATTCAGGATTGACCACTTTAGAGGATTTGCTGGCTATTGGGCTGTTCCATCTGGTGAGATGGTATTCAATTAGACGGATCATTTGTTGTGTTCTGCAGACATATATTGCACTAAAATATACACAAAAACTTATATATTGGCTTACTATGCAGAAGCAAAGGTTGCATTGGTTGGACGATGGAAGGTAAGAATTTGATAATAGAAGTTACAAGTGTTTTGCAATATCACATTATCAATCTTAGATATATTTTTTATGACAGTAGGTGGGACCTGGAAAATCCGTGTTTGATGCCATCTCCAAAGCTGTTGGAAATATCAAGATAATAGCAGAAGATTTGGTATGTTTTGTCAGATGGGACCCAAGCAAGTCAATCCTTCACTTTTTTTTTCTTTTTTTTTTTTTTTTTTTTTTTTACTTTGTCTTGCTATAAGATGTTTTCCTCTGGTGGAATCATGTAACCTGCTAACAATTACAAAACCCTGGAATTATAGAGTCCCAAAGTTGACATTTATTTTTATGGTCCTTGACATGATGAATTGTTTGGAATTACCAAGTGTTCTAAAAACTGAGCTACTAGTCCTGGTTTACACGTCTTCTCATGTGTTGTCTATCAGATTATAATTTTGTCACTTGCTGCATTTTCCATTTTTTATTTTTAAGGGCTTCATACTATCTTAATAAACAAATGCCTTCTTCAAGGATGAACTAATAATTGTTTGGGCTTTTGATGCTCTGTTATGTGTCACCACTGATGTTTCCTGTCTAGATAATGGGGTCAAATATTCTTGTGTATCCATTTATTTGCCTCTGCTGATATGTTATGATCTCTTCTTCTGTCATGTGACAGGGGGTTATCACCGAGGACGTAGTTCAGCTCAGGAAATCTATTGGGGCACCTGGAATGGCTGTTCTCCAGTTTGGTAATGATTATCTGTTAATTAATTGTCTACTGATATTTCACTTTTCCTCTTTAAGTTATAATTTGGAATTTTCTTGGTGTAATTTCATGGTCCTGTGCTGTATTTCTTTGTCTAGCTTTTGGAAGTGACGCTAAAAACCCTCATTTACCCCATAATCATGAGGCCAATCAAGTTGTGTACACTGGAACTCATGATAATGACACGGTAAAGGTCTTTAATTCCATTTACATTATTCCTTTTTTTAACCTGGTTCTTTTCTGTGTTAAAAAGAATGGAAAATATGCCACATTATATGTTGATTGCCTCACAATCTTAAAGTTATGTACTGTTGTAACTCGCAAGGATAGCCATTATGCTGTAAATATTATTTCATCCTTTTCTCTTTTTCTCATCCGTGGAAAAAATAATGGAAAAAGGCCAATTGACTGAGTAGCTTTGGCTATTGACTAGGTGGAATCTTTTGACAACCATTTAATTTGTGGAATGATCTATTGCTTACTTGTGGTCTGGTCAAATGCACATGACAGATTAAATTTTGTAGTTTATGAGATCGAAGCATCAGTGTTCCAATTACGTAGTTTTCCTTAAAAAATCTCTTCCAGATTCTTAAATGTGAACCACTAATAGTTATCATGTTGTATGGTAGACCCGAGGCTGGTGGGACTGTCTGAAGCATGAAGAGAAGTCCAATGTAAGTTTTACCTTTTCTTTATGTTTTTTGGATCTTGAACTACTGCGTGAAGTATCGGATGCATTTAACAAGGTTTATGCCCTGCTTTTAGTTTACTATAATGTAACTGTTGTTGCAGGTTCTGAAGTATCTTTCTATAACTGAAGAAGATGATATTCCCTGGCCAATCATCCAGGCTGCGCTATCTTCGGTGGCCCAAACTGCAGTTGTACCCATGCAAGATATCCTTGGGCTTGGGAATTCTGCCCGGATGAATATCCCTGCAACTCAGGTAAAAGATATGCATAGATTTAATCAAATAGATGATTGGTTTTACCAGGGTTCTAAACCAGCTTGGTTTGGCCAGATATGCTTTTTATTTGGCTTTAAAGGATTATAGGTCTGCTCCGAATTTAGGTATGGATAGGTTATTTTAACTGAAGTCTTGCCGAACTAAGATAGATAATCCTTCTTTCTTTAGGCTTTACACAACTATTTTTTTGCATCAGAAGCTTTTTCTCATTAACATTAATGGCTTTCTATAACTTCTGTGATTATAAAAGTTTGTCATCCGAGAATTAGTACTCCAGGCCTAGTTGTCTAGAAAACAAACAAAAAACTTTTGGCTGAATCTAAAACAGAAAACACATTAAGGAAAATGGCCTTAAATCTGGTTCTATTCAACTTATGGAGTATTTGCCCCCTCATATTAAGAGAATAAAGTTTAGAGTAATGCATGCCACACATCTCAAATCTTAATGCAGGTTTCTCATCGCTTGCGATCAGGGACCTAACACAAAAAAAAAAAAAAAAGGATCCAAAAAAAAAGAACAATGGGGAGAATACACTAAGTCTGGAAATAAAAATAATGAAAGACCTATATATACAATAGTCTAAACCCTAAGGACAAATAGAAAAATATATCATGGCATATTGGGAATTTGAGTCAATTAGAAAAAGTCAAAATCCCTAACTAATAAATTCGTAAATCAATTAAGTCCTAAATAACAAAATTAATGAAAAGACTAAAATAACCCTAATGTAACAATACACATGCTACATCAACTTAAGCTGAGAAATTTGTGGTAGGACTTGGGATTTGAATATTTTTCTGAAATTAAAGCAGATTACCATATTTGTAACAAATGTCTATGTTGAAATAAGATTTCTGAGTATTTAATGCTCTGCCAATTTTTGTGATATTTGTTAATACAGTTTGGAAACTGGGGCTGGAGGATTCCGGATTCTATGACTTTTGATCACTTGGAGATACACGCGACAAAACTAAGAGATCTAATCTCAATTTATGGGCGGCTATAAATAAAGAATTGCTCAGGTTTTCATTATCCATGTTGCTGCAGCTTGATCGGTTGGTTACCCATGTGAATCGTTTTATGAGAGAGCTTAGATGAATAAACAACTTGTGTGACAATGCAAGATTTTTTGTTTAATATTTCTATCAACAAAATAAAGCTTGTTCTGTTTTTCTCATTTCTTAGTTCTTCTTAATTCTGGTAATTCTTTCATGAATATGTTTGTTTGGATATCTCAATTGATTGAAAATGATAGATAACATGACTTTGATACTTGCCATTAAGCTTTCAAAATTATGTGAAAGAAAATGCAACTCATGTAAAAGGGTAACAGTCCCTTAATTGCATACCATGGTCAGCAGTTGGTTTATAATCATCTTTTTGATTTATACACTTCAGGAACAGGAAATTGTTACCTATAATTTTTTTCTATATCAGAAATTCAATTTTACTATTACAGTCCTCAGCGTTGAATCGATTTCATCTTGCTAATCAACACACACAAAAAATCCCAACTAATTGAATTCTCTTTTATCCGAATAAATACATTGCGTTTTGTTGGGACGGACAGAGATATCACAGTTTAAGTTATCCAACTGGTTGGCATGGTAGACAGGTCTGACTGGAAAGTAGAACTTGCTGAAGATTCAGACTGTGGAACTATGCAGCATTCTCAATTGCTTCAATGCACTCTGCTACAGTTGCCTTCTTTGACATTGCAGTCATTAAAGCTTCATGTATCACCTTGTTATTTTTTAAGAGAGATCCAGCAAACAAAACCTGCATTTCCCCGGGATTAGTATTCTGTTGTTAGCATTGCAAATCCAAACATTAAGTTTACTGGTAAAACTTTTTCTTAAAAGAAGTCATTTGATAATTGGAAGTGACATTCAAGTCAATAGCTAGAATCAGCCAATGTTTATCAGTTGGATAATTGAGGAACTTACAGCCCATCTAGTAAGATTTTGCTGTTGGTCTTTGCTAAGCTGTGGTTTGCTTCTGTTTATAAATCTCTGAATAAAAGAAAAACATCCCAATGTTTTGTGGGTGTAGTAAACTAATATGTGGTAAAGAGCTTTAGATGTAGTTTATAAACCTGAAGAGTGAAAAGATCAGCAGATTGACCAACTACTTTGTCATATTGCAGACCCTCTGCGGCAAGTCCGGCCATTGCTACAATTGCCAATCTGAGAAAATTTACGACAGTTAATATCACTAACAAAGTTCCCAATAGTCTCCTGTATATGTCAGAGAGATCTCCACTCATGAAATTATCTAACATTGTTGACCCTTGTGCATTTCTTCCAGGGAATATCAATGTGAACTCACAGGCACTAGGGTATATAAATTAGAGCACAGGAAAAAAAGAAACCAGGGTTTTAAGTTCTTCAACGTAGAGATGTGATGAAAACATGAAATCCACTAATCTTGAGAAGCCAACATTTCTCTTGATCGAGGAAATCACCATTTTTCAGGTGGAATATGTGGCTTATATATAGACTATTCTAGACAACCCTAAGGTAACATGGCCATAAATTGTTAGTGCAGTGGTAACAGCTTTCAAAAGGGTACCTGTCAAGTTCCTTAGCATCAAGCTGCCCACTATATATCTGTTTTTCCAGCTTCTCATCGATAAGATTGACATTCTCTTTCCCAATATCCAATGAGTACCCCAGAATAGGAAGGCCAAGCAAATAGGCAACTACAATTTGGGAAACGGAACATTATCTAGTTAGATGATAAACAATGAAGCACCCCATCATGATTGAATATACTGAAAGTTAATGAGAGTACCTAAAAAATGAGCAGCTTCATGTCTGGAAACTCTCTCCTGATAATCAGGAAAAAATGATGAAAAGCCTTGAATGGCAGCTTGAACAAGCCTAAACAGAAAATTAAGAGCATAAGTATATCAAGTCGCAAGCATCCATAAAGACTCCATTTTCACTCATCTATAAAATGAAACAACAATTGCGGCTTCATTACCGGAAATACAAATAAGATATAATACTAGAGAATATATACTTCATGTCTTACCCTGGTGAGATGCTTCCCACAGCCAAGACTATTAAAGAAATGCTACCAATTAAGTATGGCACAAAGAAGCCCCAGTCCTACGTAGGGGTATAACAAGTAAAGGTTTAATAGTTCACCCTTCAAAGTACTATATGTTACTTTACAAGTAATTGCCACAAGTCAGATATGCAACACAGAAAGATTTCGCCCTTAAAAGGACATAATATGACATTCACTTGGGATGATGCTGGGCAAATAATAAGCTTAATATAAAGATGCAATTTGAAAAGCAAGCCCCAGTATTCTTCAAATTCAAAGTTTGAAGAATCATCTGCACTATTTGCTTTCGATTTTGGAAAAAAAAAATTGCAGTACCTAGCACGTAAACTATCTGCGAAGATGAAATTTATTTATGAATACATTCCCCTTCAAATAAATATACTGCTTCAGTATTGCATGCGCAATGAAAAGAAAAGGGGAAAGTAATTGAGAAGTTACCCCTGGAAGCTGGCCAGCGAGAACACCCAAAAACCCTGTCGTCCCCACCACTGTGAAAAGAAAAGCTGCCTGTATCACTGAAAGACATCAAACATATGAACTATACTTTGAAAACTAAATATATAATAATAATTACTAAGTAAATGAGATTAAAACCAAACATAAGTGCAAAGTTTTCTGATTAAATTCTAGTCAACATATAACATCATAACATTCTAAGCAATAAGAAGCCCTATCAGATATGTGTTAATTGGAAAAGCACACAAAATTAAAAACAGTTCACATTCAGCTATATTGTTACATACATGATGCAATTGTTATTATCCGAGTTGTTGCAATAACGACATTGTTGGGTGGTTTTCTGCTGAGGTCTCTCATTGCTAAATTTATGTGTTCGTAAGTAAACTTTGTGTGTTCGGTGACATACAAATTTCAATAATAGTCTAGCAGTACTTACATCATTTCTGACGCTTGGGATTGCAAGGTTCTCAGCATTTTTAATTCCAAGAGATGTCAGCTCCCTAAGAGATGTCTGATTCATAAAATCTGAGAGTCAAAACTACCCATTTGCCAAAAATTTCAGCATATAAGTAGAGTAATATCCACAAACTAAGCAGTGAACCAAATATACAATATTTATATACATGTGTGCATAGGTTCGAAGATTTGGGTAATATTGTTTGAGTGGCCCTTTCCCATAACTTCACACGTTTAATGAACACTGACCGTACGACGTGAGACATAGGGCTGAGAACTCCATTTCTTTGCCCACCCCACTTCACTCAGCCTATCAAGCGCCTCTTTAACAGCATTACTATCTTTCTGCACCAAATTCATCACACATATCTTTACAAAATAAAATTAAGTAAATTAATCAAACATAGAGCAAAAGAGACAAAGAGCTAGTCAGTTCTCTCTTGTTGTGTAAAGCAAAACAAGTAAAGAACCAATCAAAAATTTTAAGAGAGAATCACTGAACTCCAACAAGTCGAAAAGGGTACTCACTAATTGCATTTGTGCAACTTTTGAAATAGCAAAAACAGTTCACTCAGATTAAATCCGGATTGATCAATTAAGGTATTCTTGAAACCAACATGTCAAAACATAATTAACACTAGTGGAAGTGCGATAAACGATGACGCGGGCCATAAGTTGACTAAAAGTTAAGAAGCAGAAGAACCTTAGAAATGGCAGATTCAAGGCTCTTGAGATCAACACCGGGAGCAGCAGAAGATGAAGCTGAAGCTTTAATATATGGGAATTTGAAGCATTTTTGATATCTGTAGTGAGATGTAGTTAAAGTAGCTGGGTTCGAGAGATAAGCAATCATATTGATGATAGTTTGTTTAGAGCTTCTCTTTACACAGAGTGTGGCCAAGAAGAACAGATAAGGTTGTTGAGTTCGGCGCGCGCGAGGTTCAGTTATCAGTTTAAGTGTCCTGTAAGAGCAAGATTGTAACACATCGGTTTGGTCTAAATTATAACACGTCAGTTCGATTTTGTTGGTTCCATAAAAATTAAAAAAAAAACAATATATATATATATTAAATATTAAAAAACTCAAAAATTGAACCAACAAAATTAAAAAATAAAAAATAAACTAACAAAATGAAAAATAATGCTAACAAAATCGAAAAAAAAAATTGAACTTACAAAAATCGAAAAATTAAATAGAAAATTATTGTTGAGAGTGGGATTTGAACCCACGCCCTTTCGGACCAGAACCTTAATCTGGCGCCTTAGACCAACTCGGCCATCTCAACTTTTGTTGCAAAAGGCTACAGAGTATTATTTTATATATATTTTCTTTTGGGCAATCTCCTCTACGACTGTAAATGGGTTGGGGATTGATCGGGTTCAACCTTTCCCAAAGTGACCCAATATCGGACATAACAAAAACAAAGCCACCCGAAATCGCCCGACGAGAGGAATATAGCCCCTAAAATTGACAACAATCGATTTAAACGAGTTTGGCAGTGATTTTCGATTTTAATCAGCGTTGACTGTTTTATTCACCTTTTATTCTCCTCGTTTTCAATTTCTCAAAACCCGAAGAAGTCTTTGGCCAACACTTCTCTCTGTCGTCGTTTTGGTTTCACAGATTCACTGCTACAAATGCAATTCAAAATTAATGAATTGAAATAAAAACAATAGAGAGGCAGTCAATCCTTGACTACTTATGAATTGTTTAACTTCAATAAATTGAAAAAATGCAAATGAAGGGGTGACGCAAACGAAGTGCACGCAGAGTCTGACAAACTACTTTTTAGAGGTGATTTGTGTTAAAAGATAAAATGTTAAGATCAAATATCACATCATAAGTTACAAAATATTAATATAAGATTTAATTTTATGAGTTACAAATATAATAAAAATATAAATTATAAAAATTATCATTTGTAGTTCATATATTTTTATTAAAAATATTATGGTTTAGGAGTTACAAGAGTTCATTTGTAACTTATCTAAGTTAAAAAACTACTATATAAAAAAGTTTTAAGATTCTAACACGAGAGTGACAAATTTTTGGGTATTTTTTATGTTTTTTTAGCAACCGAAACATATGAAAACGTGTTACTTTTTTCTGATGATTGTGTTCATCAAGGAGATAGGTCATGAGCACTAAGTTACATCTTAAAGTCCTTGAATACTGATATTATCTGCAGGAAGAGAAGACTCTTTTACTTAGAATAATAATTTTAATATGCCTCTCAAATACTCAAACCTCAAACCTCGTATCTTTTTTTTTTAATCTTTTTATTTGTTATATTTATTTAATTTATTGTCATATTAATTTAATTTTTTTTATTTTTATAACATGTTTGATTTTGTTATTTTAAGATTTATAATAAATATCCCTAACAGTTTGCAGCTTTCGCGATGTATTATGCAAGAGAAGATTTACTTTCGCAATCATCAAGAAGTTCGACAAAGTAGCTTTCATGCTGCAAAATTGCGAATGAAAAGTAGCAAAGGTGATGTTGTTGTTGTGACAGTTTCACGGTCAAATGAAATGCAAAACATATCAGCGTGAAAAGGTGTGTTTTCTAGGTCAAATGAGGTGAAGATTCAACATACGGTGCTTTCATAACGGAAATCAAATTTATGGATAGCAATTATATGCGCACCCGTATACACATGTACCCGTATCCTAATAGGTAGAATAGGAATGTTATTTTTAAGGATTTGAATAGGGTAAGTGTATGAAAAATAAGACCCTCAATAACATAAGTAGAATATGAAAAATAAGATCTTTGAAGGATATAAGTACGGTAAGAATATAAGTCTAGACCCTACTCATATATTTTGAATATCCTATTAAAATAAATAATTATTATTATTATTTTAAATAAAATATAAAATCTTTGACACCAAAACATAAAACTATGTAATTCTAACCTAGGTATTTTTGAAAAAATAAAAACTATATCACATGGCTCATTTTTATTGGTTGTATTAAAGTGTTATGATGAATCTTGCTACACTATATTACAATATATTTATATAACCCTACCCTATCCCCACAACTCACTCTTACACACCAGGATTACAATATTATGTCATGATAGATAAGTTGCAAGAAGAAGATGACGAAGGCTTTAATCATTAATTTTATAATGTCTTTTTTTTCTTTTTTTCTTTTTTTGTTATGTGTTTTTGAGACTTTGTTTAGTTAGGTATATGCTTTTGGGATTTTGTTTAATAGAATGTATATTGGACCAAAATTCATGATATTTAGGACATGTTTGGTGCGCGATATTTTATAGTATTATTTTTAATAATTATATTACATTGTATTATATTGTATTAATTAATGTTATGCATAATATAGTGGATGTTTGGTAAAACATTGCACTGTACTATTTTTTATACTGTACTATATTATATTTATGTTTGGAGTATTTTTAAATTGTATTATATTATTTTTTATTTTAAAAATTAACAACATATTATTAAATAAATTAAATATTATTTTTATAACAAATTAAATAAATTAAATACTAAATAAAATAATTATAAGCTATAATTATAAAAATATATAATCTTCCTTATATTTAATTTATATAAATTTTACAAAAATAAAATAAAAATTTGATATGAAATTTTTACAAAATTAAAATAACTCCTTCCACTCTCCCCCACTCTTCTAGTAGTTTCGCTCTTCCAATACGAAACCCAGCCAACCTCTCTCTCTCTCTCTCTCTTTCCATATATGATCAAGAACTAAAAAAAAAAAACCGATGTTGTTTAATGAAAGGAAGTGGAGCGAATCAAGGGGTCGTGGAGCCCCGAAGAAGAACAAGCTTTACAGCAGCTTGTACAGAAGCATGGCCCCACGAACTAGTCGTTAGTGAGCAAATCAATCCCCGAAAGATCTGGGAAGTCTTGTCGGCTCAAGTGTTGCAACCAGCTTCCGCCGGAGGTGGAGTACTGGGTGTTCTTACCTAAAGAGGACGAGACTTTAGTACGCGCACACACACGTTTTAGGAACAAGTGGGCTACAATCACGCGGCTGCTTAACAGCCGTACCGACAACGTGATTAAGAACCTGGAGATGAGAAATGGAGACTAAGATGAGAGAGAGTGACTGAGATAGCGATAGCGACAACGACGAAGAGGAGAGAGTGGGAGGTTGGGACGAGAGAGAGTGGGAGTTGGAGACGAGAGGAGGAGATCAGGATGGGAGATGGAGATTATAAATATTTTAAAGATTGTATTAATTTTGTGTAGTGCAAAGTAATGCAGTGATTTTTGTTTGCATTAGGGAATGTAATATTTATGACATTAAATTATGCACTGCATTATTTAGTGTAGTGTATAGTTTGTTCCAAACGTAAGAATTGTATAAATTAATACAGTATAAAGTTTTTGTACAGTACAATGCGGGCTGCCAAATATGACCTTACTGAGTTTCACCCGGTCTAACCACAAAAAAAAAAAAAAAAAACTTTGCATCCTGGCTTCACTCTGTACCCAATTTACTGAGTTTCATCCTTCCATCGGC
The DNA here is from genome assembly GCA_013180625.2 of Boswellia sacra. Classification (NCBI taxonomy): domain Eukaryota; kingdom Viridiplantae; phylum Streptophyta; class Magnoliopsida; order Sapindales; family Burseraceae; genus Boswellia; species Boswellia sacra. The sequence goes on from SNVD02005765.1 coordinate 76,790, forward strand.
CATACCTAAACTGAACCTAATCGGTTGTTCAGGTCGGGTCGGTTTTATCTAGGTGATATGAATACTCCTACTCTCTGGTTGTAGGAACACATGTCAGTAAAAATTTTATTTCAATCAAAATATATTTATACGTATATCTATAAATGAAACTAATTGTATTATATACTAAAAGAAAATTACTTGTGTTAACAAGTTAACTTTTAAGATATGATTACTTCCAAACTCAAAAAAAATAAATAAATAAATAAAATGCGTTACTAGACAATGATTTATCTTACCCTTATAAGCAATACATCAGACATCCATCGTTGATTACAATAGAAGTATAAATTAAAATTTCTTGATCAAAATTTGTAAGTTTTAGAGAGGTCATTGACAATTTCACAAAAAAAAATGATGATGTAATAATTAATAAAGAGAAGTATTTAATTAAACTTCAAAATTACTTATAGAGTTTATTGCCTAATCTTACTTACATATCGATGTAGATTACTAATTTTTTTCTTTCTAAAAAAAGGACAAACTTCTAACTTTATTCTCATTTTCGTATTTTAATAAAGAGTGATACTACTTTTACAAACGATTTATATAATTTTATTCATACAAATTTTTGTGACGTTATTGAATTACTGTCATATTATTCATATTAATTAAAATAATTAAAATTTGAAATTCACTTATTCAATCAAACCATAACACATTAATTTATATAAGTAAGGTTGTACGAATAACTTGTAAGAACAGTATTACTCTTTAACAAATAATTGTTATAGAATGTCTTTGATCTTGTCAACATCTCAATACATCATTCTTAATCTATTCAATATACAAATTCGGTTTTTTTTTTTTTTTTTGAATCGCCATTTGATTGATAGATAAGTAAACACATTTACTGACTACGCCACACTTGTATGTGAAATATGTAAATAAAAATAATGTGTGTAAAGGTAAATTATCAAGTGACATTGTCATTTCCATATGCATGTCAAGTATACAATTTTTTAAATAAACTCATAACAATAAATTGTGTTCAACATTTCTTACCCTAAACATCATTAGAAAAAATTTCATATAGATTAATATTATTGAATGATTGTTTCATTGTCTATCTTAAATAATTTTTGTGCTTTTATGAAAGTTTAATTAAGAAACAAGAAGTTTTAAGAAACATAAAAATATTATTTTGGAGAAAAAAATTTAGAAAAACATGTTGAGAGTGGGATTTGAACCCACACCCTTTCGGACCAGAACCTTAATCTGGCGCCTTAGACCAACTCGGCCATCTCAACCTCACGTTATCGTACTTTGTGCTCTAACTTTAGCATAGTCTCAAGCTTTCCAGGCACGTACATCAAATTATATGCAATTAGGTGGACGTATTTTCATATTATAATTATAAAATACATTTAAGCATATCATTAAAAGTGAGAAAATCTTATTGGGATATTTTGATTTTGTAAAATTATCTATAATTACATGACATTTGACCCTCCCCTTGTCTATTGTGCCTTCATGGCTATTCGAAGAGAGTTTCAGCCTTTCAGGTGACTTAAATGTTGGTCATTGAAGTCTCAAAAACGATAGTCCCAACAGCTAGCTTTAATTAGCCAACGGAACACGTGAAAGCACTGAATCAAACTGACCAGATAGCTATTAGCTTGCTAGTCAGCTTTGGCACACACTTCATCTCACATCATGCATCGATTGGTGATCCATTTGTTACCCTGTTTCAGCTTCCTAAAATTCTGCATGCAACACCATGCCATGCCAATATTTTCTTCTCTTTCAATCAAAACAAAGCTTGTATATACACTTCCAATAGCAGATTGTTTATGCTAATTTCAATGGCTTTTTGCATATGCCAAAAGGCAAAAGCCTTGGCCAATGGAACAGTGCATTGAAATTCATAACCTCAGTTTGGCACACACTTTATCTTACCAGCAATTGGTTGTTGACCCCCCTCAATCCCTCATTAATTTACTCTTTTCCAAATATATGATTTTGCAGACCTTCAGAACCATGTCAAATGTTTTCAGTAGAATCAACACATAAAAAAAAAAAAAAAGTATCTCACATGTATAAGATTTGTTTTAAAATTATGTGAGTAATATTAATTAATTTCATTTGAAGACTTTTCTAATATTTCCATGCAATTAATAAATCCACCCAAATTTTAAGCGGGCACCTGCTTGCTGCTGCTATATATGAAACCACGTGCCCACACAAGACACCGAAACTCGATCCTCAGCCACAAGTGACAGGCTAACATCTATCACTTTCTCTTTGGCCTAGTTGCCCTGCCGCAGATATTTATCCACGCATATTTTTGTGTTAGGGTTTCAGACTTCAAGGGCAAAAACCAGAAATAAACGAGAGAGAGACTGCGCGTGTATGGTAGAGAAGGACGTAACTGTTGACCAAAATTAAAAGAGTGGCAGCACATAATTGCCATTTTCACGTGGTTTTGTTTGTTTTTCGATTCTCGTGCTGGCTTTTTTCTCCGATTATATCTCTCGATTTGTGTCTTCACAGTCACCTTGGCACGTTAGCACTTGATACAACTTCAACTGCCTCTTTAATCTCATGCACAATACAGTACAAGTACTTGACTCTCTTGCTATTTCTGACGTCCAAAAGCAGTACTGGCAGCAGCTTATTAATAAAGCAAATGCATTGATTTACCATGGAAAAGAACACATCTTTTTTGCAGTATGCTGGTCCAGTCTGCATTCGGGTCGCTACTAGGAAAAAGCTGTAGCTTCTCCAAAAGGAACAGCTTAACATGAAGAGGGCAGCTAGCCCTTATGGTTCAAAGTTAAAGCCCTTGACTTGAGAGGCACCAGCCTCAGAGGTTTGGCAGCGGCGTTTAATAGGCTTTTGTCACATCTTCCTTGGATTGTGTTTTTGATGGTGACATGAAATATATGCAGTTAATTATGGCCTGCTTTATACGAGATTATATAGTTGATCAATTAAGTAAAATGTTTTCAATTGATCGCACAAATATTCTTAATATGTTAAAAAAAAGCTCATAAATAGCTATAATTACTATTGAAATTGCATTAAAACATCATATATAATGTGAAAAAATAATGTATCTTACACATTTTAGAACTAAAATTTTAAATTTCTTCCTTTTCCACTCAATTCTGTCACATCATAAGATATCATTTTCAAAGGGATAACTGTATATAAACATCCCGTTTGATATTTTGAAACTTAACAATAAGGTTATCTGTAGTCTTCTAGAGAGGATGCTTTTTAAAAAATATTCCTTGTATTGGTGAGCGATCGAGGTTAGATTTAGTAATGAAACATAATTGAAAAATAACCCAATAATATTATCCGACCAAAGAATCTCTCTAGCGCTCTCACTGTACATAGAAGAGAGATGAAGTAGGAGCTAAAAATTGTACAAACTCAATAAAATAGGGTAAACCAAAGAAAAATAATTATGTATACCTATCTATAAATTAAATATAATAATTTCATTTTTAATAAGTAATAATTTCACTTTTAATAAGTAATATTATACTTCGTCAACTTTATATCTCTCTTCTTATATCTTAAATTGCATACATTAATCATTTAAAAGGTTATATTATATGCTATGGTTGCTCTATTCGTAGCAAGAGATTGTCCCAATGTCTTTAGGTCTAGGGCAACTATCACAGCGTGTCGACATTTGTGAACTAAGAAGAGCTGTCCCAGAGACATGTTATTGGGTGATCTCCCTCACCCATCAAATTCCCCTAAAAGCCTACAAAGTCGACACTTTAGGGAAATGTACACCTTGTTAGCTGATTTTTAAAGGTGTGCTACACCTTATCATAGATGCTCTACTTAGGGGTAGGAACTTTCGACACCACCTGAGAACCTAAGATGACATGATACGAAAATTAGCGAGTTTAGGTTTATCTTAATTGTATTCGTGTCGTGTTCGGATTGAGGTTTTTAACCCGTTTAATAATCGTGTTATGTTCGGATTGAGGGTTTGAACCCACGGGTGATACGAACCCTTTTATTGACACATTTAACACGAATAAAACACGATAGTGTATAAATTTATAATATATAATCATATCATAATCGTGTTAATTATTTCAATGTATCATAATCGTGTTTGTAAACATATCGTTGTCATTTCAAACCATTTAAATGTGTCATATTTGTGTTAATTACTTAAAGTTGTCATAATCGTGTTAATTATTTAAATGTATTGAAATCATGTTAAATGGGTCATATTAATGTCTAATATGAAAATGACTTGTTTATTATTCCTGTTAACGTATTAAATTGTGTAATTCGTTCAATAACTGTGCCGTATTCAAGTTAGACCTCTTTGTGTCATATCATAACGTGACATGACATAAATTCGATCCACGAATCTGAAATTCTACCGCTACCTATATTTTAGGGGTCCGAAGCGGATCGAAAGCTATGTAAACTCTATTATTTGACTTAAGCATACACTCCTACCCACTTCTGTCTCCAACTAGAGTATTCTTTCGGTTTAAAGCTTCTCCCTCTAGAGTTTTCGGTTGACGAGAATATATTTTGAGCGTAAAAGGGTTATCACCAACACTACTATCAACCGACAACCTTTGACTATGATTTCCTATTTCTTAATATCTTCTGCCAATGGTCAACCCTTGATGATATCACCACCTCTTATTACCAAATTTCAGGGCATAATATTATTTACCACACGAATTTATAATAAAAGAAATATATATAGTATTATTCATCAGTGGCCCTATCGTAGAAAGAAATAGAAATTCATTATAAAACGTTTCTTTGTTAGGCTAAGCCAAACACTCAATGCTTGTCATGTCCAAATTTAATCATTGACTTCTTCATTAATTGTTCCTTCTAAGCTCAACCATGACAATTTTTAATCTGATCTTCGTGTATGATAAAAATTTGGGTTGATTGCTATAAGATTTATTTTTTTTAAGCAAAAAGATAAATTGCTAAATTGTCCTACAATGACATTGCCAAGCTATCAAGCGAATTTTGTCAAGTTAACAGTTTGCTTGCGAGTGATGTTAAATTGTAATAAGCGATTAAGTTATGTTAAACAGTTGAGCACTCGCTTATTACAGTGTCAAACATTGTGTATAACACATCTACCAACAAATCAAAAGATGTAGAGTAATACTTGATAAGGTAATACAAAGAAGTAAAATTTTACTAAATCTGAGGAAAAATCTCTCTAACTGTGTTGTTTTCTCAGATTTTTGTAAAACATTATCTAAGAATAACTTGAAAGATTAGCGAATAAATTAAACACATAAAATTACAGAAGTTACATTGAACAATCTAACGATCGAGTATGCAACAATAACAAGTTTTCCAATATAACACTAAATAATCAAGGACTCCTTACAGTACAAGGATTACCCGAAACTGGAGCCCAGTACCAAAGCAAACCTTAATCAATTAAGGACTATTAACCCTAATTTTTCATTCCAGAAATTGAAATAATTATACTTACCTGAATGGAAACCATATCAGTATGTCAAACTATACCAGCAGCTTCTATATGAAAACCCTAAAACCAAAAATAATAAACAATCATAAATCCTAGCTTTAAAACCCTAAATTGGAACACCACCATCCATTTGCAAAGCTACAGCACGCAAGGGCTTCTTCATCTCACAAGACAACTTCAGCACCTCGCTCAGATCAACAGGATTAGCCATGTCTTGAACCCACTTGAAATGTTGAACCAACTTGGCCACCCAAAGGGTCACCGTGACTAGCCCCAGGCTCTTGCCAGGGCACACCCTGCGCCCAGCCCCAAAAGGTGCAAGCCTCAGATCACCACCTCTGACGTCCACGTCAGCATCTGTGAACCTCTCGGGCCGGAAAACGTAAGGGTCCTCCCACACGTTGGAGTCGTGGGTGATGGCCCACATGTTGACCATGGCAGTCGTGTTGGCAGGGACTAACATGCCGTTGCTCAGTTGGACATCTGACGTGGACAACCGGGCCCATGATAGGAGTGGGCCTGGTGGGTGAACTCGCAAGGCTTCTTTGACCACCGCTTGTAAGTACGGTAACTTCGCCACGTCAGCGTCAGAAATGGTTCGATTCCCTAGAGCTGTTTCGAGCTCAACATGGAGCTTGGATTGTACTTCTGGGTGCAACACCAGCTCAGCCATAATCCACTCAGCTAACAGCGCTGTCGTATCAGTTCCTCTGAAAAGCATTTCCTGAAACCGGGAAAAAAAATCAATTAATTATCTATAACCAAATTCAATTAAAAAAACAATTATTAACGTTGTTTGCAGAAAAAATAAAAGGAAAAACGACAACGTTGAAGTTACGTACCCATAAGACAGCAATCATGTCATCTTCTTGGAGCTTTTCTGCACCGTCCAAAGAAAGCAAAACATCGACAAAATCGGCATTATCAGACAATTTTCTGGAGTCACCGAGTGATCGGTGTTGGTCAATGATACGTTTAACGAATTTCCGGACTCGGGGGACAAGATTAGAGCAACGTTCAACTATGCGAAACGGGTCATAAAAGCAACTCATCCATGGCAAGTAATCAGACCAGTTGAAAGCACCCAGGAGCTCGAAACCTTCTCTAACCATGTCTCTCAGCTCATCAAGCTCTTTTCTGTCCTGTTCCAGGTCGTATCTTCTGCCAAAAACACTTCCCATGATGTTGTTCAAGGCAGCAAACTGGAGATGCTTTCTCAAAGAGACATACCCGTCAAGCTTTTGCTCGTTTGCGATATTGTGCAACATGGTAGTGCAGTCCAGCTGGCGGCCAGTTTCATGAGCTGCAATGCGTCGGGGTGAGAAAAGGTGAGCTGAAGCGATTCTTCTTAAGAGTCGCCAGTAAGTCCCGTTGGGCGCGAACCCGATGGCGCGGCTGAACATGAGGCTCTTGGCCGACTGCTTAACCGGTCGGTCAGCAAAGTGAGAGGAAGTCAAGATTTCTCGGGCAGTGTGGGGGTCGGAAGCTACCACAACAGGAGTGCTGCCAAGGCTGAAAGCCATGAGCTGAGTGTTGTCACGGCTCCAAGCCATTGCAGCTAACGAACGATGAGTCAAGCCGCCACTCAAAGTGAATAAGCTACCAAAAATAGGAACACCCTTAAGCCCCGGAATCGAAACCTGACCTCTTCGGTTCCTTCCTTCCTTCCATGCAATGCCACCGGCGGCAAAAGCCCAGGAAAGGATAGCAACAGACACAAACGCCACAAACAAAGACAGCAAAACATAACGATCAAAAGCATTTCCAAAACCAAGAAAAGCTGGAAGTGTGTAAACCCACCAAGCTTTGTCTTTGGTCATTAAACCTAACTCCATTTCTTTTTTCTTTTCTTGAAAAAAAAAAAAAAAAGAACTTCCAATTAGGAGATGACTACGAAGAGACTGTGTTTGTTGTGTGTTTGTTATATAGAGAAGAATTTAATGTTGGTTTATCCTTTTTCCTGGCTTCTTGTAATGAAGTAACGAAATGGGGAAAGGGAGAGGATAGTTTCACGTGGCGAGAGAGGAAAGAGGAAGCAATAGCGGTTTACAATTGCATGACAGAAAAGAAGATTGAGAACGTGGATGCGTGTGTGGTGGGGGTTAAATGGTTGTGGGAGAGGAGGGGCGTTATGATCTTGAACAGCGCATGTTTGTGGGCGCACAATCAATGAGAGACCATAGGTTTGGATAGTTGAAACGGCGAGCTGCTCAGCGTATTATACTATAATTTAGTGAGAGATTGAGAGAAAGATAGAGAGGGAGTGAGAATTAATGTGGAAAACTAGAGAGTAACGCTTACTGTTCAAGTAACGCATTGAGAATTGTGACAATTTGAATTGAACCTTCAATAGAGAGAGAGAGAGAGAGAGAGAGAAAGAGAGAGCTGTGGATTCATGAGATTCTTGAATAGAATATACTGATGTGTAGTATGCGCAAGTTCAATTGTTTAATGATAGAAAATTGATTAAGAAACAATCACTTTCGTAGCAATTGTCTTGATGGATGTGTTTAATTATAAGCTTTTGAAAGATGGTTTATGTTCTAATTATGTGACGTTATACTATAATTTTCTTATGAAGGTTATAACTTATAAGCAACATTTATGTTATAATTGGTCAATAGTCAATGTTCGACCGTGGATAAGTCTTGATTAGATGAGTTAAATATGGAAACGATTAAGATTTCTCAAGTTTGACTATCATTTGTTTAATTTTTAAGTAGTTAATTTCAATAAATTGGTGGCTATAGCCCATAGGTCTTTACCTCCTTTTAGTTTTTAATGTTCAACGCATCAATTCAATGGTATGTGACATGCATTGCATCATCTTGGAACGATCTAAGAAGTTTCAAAAAGAATCATTCAACATAATTTAAAATTCATATATCGATATTGAATTTTGTGTATGTGTATATGGCAAACTAAATCCCATCTTTCTCAAATTAACCTTCTTACATAAACACCGATTAGGAAATAAGCTAACCAAGCATGCATGTTAAAGGTATATATAAAGAAAAATTAATGCGACATATAAGTATATTCTATTATTAAAAAAAGTGTACAATATTAAGGTAATATTGTATTAATGGAGTTAGAATCATGTAAATCCTTGAATAGGGTATATTCATCTTAAACCAATCTTCTTCATTCAAAGAACTACGCAGATAAAGATTCGAGATTCATTAATTTATATATAAAAATATATATGAAGGGATAAAAGCTTAATTAATTAGAAATGTGTTATGGGTGAACAATCACATGTAGCAAGCCATGGGCATCAAATGGTGAAAGACAAGGTCTGGTTCATTTGATTTAAGCCGACTTCACATACATTCAATGGATGTTGCAGGAGAAACAGTTTTAATGTTTCAATAGCTGTCTTCCACAGCTTTTATCATAAGTAAAAAGAAGACTCACATCTCGATACATATACATGTAATCTCTGAATTCTCAAAGGAACAAGCATGCTTAAATTTATTGTATGTCTGTGGGCTACCCACCTCTTGCATACAGAAAATTTTTGCTTTTTTGTGCTCAGGAGAGGAAGGTAAAGATCGCATGGGAACCTTCCAATTTACAACAAGTACACAAGTACAATCCACCTTGTTTGAAAGTTTTTAACATAAAGCTGTCATGATCTTGACTTGGATATTTCAACTTAGATCCGATTAATATACAGTAATTTTGCATCCTTTAATGACCTTATAAGAGAAAGTACATTAACGTTAGGTGTTTCAATTATTGTTATTTTGAGTCAAATTAAAGGGAATCGATAAATATCAACTTTTGATGGATCAAAAGCTTGTGTGTAAACTAGAATTGTTTGAATGATATCATCTTGTGTAACTTCGAGACTAAAATAAAGAATATACTGTGCTTATATTCATTGATACAATGACCATTGAGTAGTCAATTGGAAGTCTTAATTTCCAACTTGTGAAACATGACGTGTAGGATTTTTCAACTTGTATGTTTCTCCTTTGTTGTCTATCTTCTTTTTAGTGAACACCTTCCATGCTTATGCAATTTGATTGTCTTAATCTGAAAAGAGTGAGATATGAAAAAGGTAGATATTTTGAATGAGAGACTCCAATTCATTCATTAAAAAGCTCCTCCTCAAGGGTTTCGACCTTTTTCTAAATTAAAGGGTGCCCCAATGGTAATTGTTTGGTCCATCCGTATGAGAGGTTACATTATTATCCAATTAATCTTAATATTAATAGAGAATCACATGTTTTTAACAGAAACATTGTTAATAAATAACTTTTAGGGGTCATGATTAGTCAAGATTCTAGATCTGTTTAAAGATAACAAAGAAGAAATTACGACTACTTCATCTAAGATTTTGCAGTCTAAGAGTTCAGTAAAATTGTAAGAATCGATCTATATATATATATATATATATATATATATCCTAGAGTTTAAGTAATTTAATGAATTCTTATTACTGTCCTTACAATATAATTATGCTTTTACACTCAATTATTTGTTAGAAAAATAGACTGTAAAGACATCAATGAAAATTTATTAAATTAAAAGATTTTAGGGAAGGTTCTTGCAATTGTATCAAATTTTTAGGTCCGTTACACTTTTATGAAACCACGACCTAAAAATAAATCAAGAAGATTATCATATGGAATGTTGACGGTTGCATTGATGATCATTATATAGAATGTCAACAGTTAACGTGACAAATCAATCAATTGATGAAGAGCTTTTGTCGCGAAGTAGCATCGGGATCAAGGGTTTCAATATGTGTGTTTTTCATTTGTATAAACGTACGTCTTTCTTTGACGAAAATCCTGTTGTTTTTTAAATTTGTTTGTCTCTTTCTCAATGTATTAAGGTTTGAAAAGTTAGTCCATATTTGAAAAAGAAGTTGCTTGAAGTCACTTTCTATCTGTAGAAGAAAAATACACATGAAAATTTTGTATTTGACAACTCTAGGAAATAACATATCAACTATGAGAAGCCAAAGGAATAATACTAGACTCATGAATTTAAATACAAATTGATTGTGTCACAATATAAATGAAAAAATAGAAGCGAAAAAGTCAATTTAACATCATGTGCATAGTTAATGTGGGAGTAAAAGAGTAATGACACATTTTGTATATAATACGAGTGTTTTTACACAATGTTTATATATACAATATTACTGTAAATAAAAATAAGAATATTACTAGATTTAAAAGTTCTATATACAAAACTTTGTGCATATATATGGGTCTGTCTATAGTACATCCAGTTTACTGATACAGACAATTTTTTAGGTTAAAAATTTGTAAACGGCACCACACAGTATCCAAAACAGCTGTTACTGTAGCGCTACAATAACGCTACAGTAACATCTATTTTCGTCCTTCGGTTGTACCGTAGCTGTTCCCGTATATATACTGATGTGTGTAAAGTGATCTTTGAAGAGTTAATATCCAAAAAAGTAACTCATTTATACATGGCATATGTGAACATAAATTAATTGATAAGTGAACATGTAATTTTCCATTGTAAATCATTCTTGTAAATGGATAATAAAAGCTGGGCCATAAGGTTTTAGCCTGTAATTGTGCTTGAAAGCCCAAAAATCTGTTACCAAACGTTTGTCATAGGTCCGTACCATGTAGCAAGCCATAAAGAGTGATTTTGGGTATTGTTATTTAAGCTCTATTAAATCTCTTTTTTAGTCTCTTTTCATGTCTATTTTACATAGGATAATATTAGGTATATAACAAAATTATACAATCTAATTTATACAATCTAACATGACACAAATTTATTGGGTAGATAAATATGAAAAATATATTAAATAAATTTTAATAAATAAAGTGAACCTGCATATCCAATATTGTCCTTTTTTAAGATTTATTATTGTATAATAAATACTATAGATGGGTGTCTTCCTCCTTCTCTCTCTCTCTCTCTCTCTCTCTCTCTCTCTCTCTCTCTCTCTCTCTCTCTATATATATATATATATATATATATAAAAGAAACCGATTCTTGCTTTGTAAGGATAATTAAATTGCAGTACATTTTTTTTCAAGTAGTAGTTTGGCATCCCTTGATGTATGGGTCTCTATCAATGTTCAATGTATGCAAAGGATATAAACTATGTTATCCAAAAACTTCTTTAAAAGCCTGGAAAACAAATATAATATAATACTATATATATGTGTGTATGTCTGTGTGTGTGTGTTTATATAATGTACATTTATATAATGAGGTTTTGATTTTTGCCCGTAAAACTAAGGTGGTGTTTGTTTTATTCCACTTATCACTTAACACTTAAAGTGTTTAGATCTAAATCTTAAAATTTTTATTTGTTTTTCTATTTAGCACTTATTTTAAGTGATAAATCATTTAATTGAAAAAGTAAAAATTTATCACTTTTTCTAATCACTTTTATCTAAATGAGGTATTAAAAATTTTATGCCATAAATATCTTTACATATTAAAATAATATAAAGTTTATTCAATTTTCTAATCATTATTATCTAAATGAGGTGTTAAAAATTTTATTTCATAAATATCCATATATATTAAAATAATATAAATTTTATCAAATTTTTATTTATGAATATTATTTTAATTTATTAAAAGATACAATTTTGGTATATTTGTGATTGTTTTAGTATTTATTATCAAATTATTATATTATTTATTACTATATTTATAATTATCATATTAAAATATGATAAATATTTTTTATAATTGGTAAACTTTCGTTTATTTCTATTAATATTTCAAATTACTTAGCTAATAATACGTTGAATAATAACTATTGAAAAATTTGATATCATTATAAATAGCGAGTTTTAAAATAGATAATATATTTGATAGAATTTTATTACATCTTATAGGGACAGTTTTATTGAAACTTCAAAAGTTATTTATTAGATTGCTAAGGACATTTTATTTTTTAATAGTGTAAATTTAAAGTAAAAGATTAATATTTAATATTGTCAGTTAAAAGATCATATTAGTTTTTTTTTCTTTTTAAGTTTATGAAATGGAAAACACTTTAATTAATAGGATTAATCTTCTATGATTCAAAATATGGTCTTCAAAATATAATGGATAAAATACTACTCTTACAATTTTTTTTACAGAAATTGATATGGCTTAAATTTGATCTAATTGGAAGAATGAATTTTAAAAATTGATAATATTAATGATATAGTAGTTATACAATAATATCATATGAGCTTATATAATATAATATTAACTATTTAAATGAAAAAGAATTTTTATTTAATTTTAATTAATAATTATTTTTTAAAGGTTATAAGAAATATAATATTAATTATTTAATGAAAAAGAATTTTGATTTAATTTTATTAACTATTTAATTTTTAAATGATTTTATAAATATAAATATAAATATTTTACATTTTAACAATGGTAAAAAAGTCACATTAAAGGTAAAATATTCTCTTTCCACTTTTTTTAAGTGGCATCTAAAAAAAAAATATCCTATTAAGTGGTGTAAATTAAGTTCTAAAAAGTGTTTAGATCTAAAAAGTGTTAAGTGATTGAAACAAACACCACCTGAAATTAAAAAAAAATTAATTGGTTTTAAATTTCTTTAAACAAATAGGAGATTGAAGTTGAAGTTGAAGATTTGTTTGAATTTCATGGAAATTGGGGACTATATATATATATATATATATATATATATTACAGTTAAAATAAGAAAGACAAATTATTAAAGTTGTTTGATGGATGATTAAGTCTAATTAATTTGACTTCAATAGTTTGTAATTATGTTGAAGATAGATGGGTTGCAGACAATGGATGAGCTTCATATCTTGGAAGATACAAGTATATGTAAGGTGAGCATGTGTAGGCTAATAAGATTCTCTTGAAAGGTTTATTAGTAGCAACTAAAAGATTATTATGATTGTCCAGAGCTCGATTACTTTGCATTTCTCACTAGGTAGGCTGCTTCTTTTAATGTATTAAAAAGCAAAATTTAAAAAAAAAATTATTTAAAAGCTCTTTTTTTTTTTTAAATCACAAATTTCTTTTGATCTAAACTCTTTGAATAGATATAAAAGACATAGAAAAGGTAATGAATTCTAACATTTTTAAGTAAGTTTATATAAATTTAAAAGACAATAGTTTTGATATTATTTTAATTACACTTTAAAAAATGGCTTAAAAAGAGGTTTTGAGGGGCTTGAATAACAATACTCAGTGATTATTATCCCGTTACGGAAAGATTTGTGAAGAAAAAAAAAAAGAGTAAAATTAAGGATGCCCTTAAAAAAAATCTGGAGGTACTGAAAATTTAAATACCATAGTTACATCCAATAAATGGATTTTTTTTTTCAGGCATTTTTGGTCCATCAACTAAGAGAGCAACAAAAATCCAACAAGTATTTAGATGTCGAATATTAACATATGAAAACAAAAATCACATATTAAACTATTAGTTATAATTATGACATCTAAATTTTTGGAATGATAGACCAATTTACAACAATCGCCCTAATGTCCCCCTAATTTTCAAGAGAAGAACGAAAGAAGTGAATAGCATGTGAAATGAAGGAAGGAAGAAGGCGAAGCTGCTGGAGAGGACGGTGACATTCATCTCCTAGTTGGGCTTCATGATGGGCCTGAGCTAAGCCCAAAAACCACCAAATAACTAACTCAAACTACACTCCTACCTCTGAACTTAACCAACAGAATCATTGACTCACCTCTTCCCAACTACCAGCCATGGCCACTTCACACCCACCCCCAACACCGCCGCCTCCGCCACCAGAAATCTTAATTCCCTCACTCCCAGACGATGTCGCTTTGAACTGCTTAGCTCGAATTCCCCGCTCCCTCCACCCGATTCTCTCCTCAGTCTCCAAACCTATCCGCGCTGTCGTCTCCTCCGCTCTCCTCTACACCACGCGCTCGCTCCTCAATTGCACACAATCCTTCCTCTACGTCTCCCTCCGCGTCCCCACCAGTCCCTCCCTCCTCTTCTTTACACTCCACCAAACCCCAAAAAACAAACCCATTCTCATTCCGGTCCCGCCCATCCCTTCCCCGTCGACCATCGGCTCCGCCTTCGCCGTCGTCGGCCCCAAGCTCTACGTCCTAGGGGGCTCCACCAATGACGTGCCATCCCCCCACGTATGGGCCCTCGATTGCCGGCTCCACACGTGGGAGAAAGCGCCCAGCATGCGCGTCGCGCGCGAGTTCCCTGCCACCGGCGTCGTCGAGGGGAAAATATACGTGATCGGAGGGTGCTTGGTGGACACGTGGGCGAAAAGTAGGAACTGGGCTGAAGTGTTTGATCCAAAAAATGAAACTTGGAGTCCGGTGAGTAATAGCGAGATTGAGGTGCGTGAGAAGTGGATGCACGCGAGCGCCGTGATGGGTGGAAAGGTGTATGCAATGGCAGACAGAGGTGGGGTCAAGTATGATCCGAGAGAGATGAGTTGGGAGAGTGTTGAGAGTGACATTGATATGGGGTGGAGAGGGAGAGGTTGCGTTGTTGATGGAGTGTTGTATTGTTATGATTATTTGGGGAAGATCAGGGGATTTGATGGGGAGAGAGGGGCGTGGAGGGAGCTGCGCGGGGTGGGGGAGAAGGGTTTGCCGAAGTTCTTGTGTGGGGCCACGATGGCTAATGTTGGGGGGAAGTTGGTGGTGGCATGGGAGGTAAGTGCGGGGAAGGAAATGGAGGTTTGGTGTGCGGAGATTGAGGTGGAGAAAGGTGGGGAGGGAGAGTTGTCGGGGAAGATTGTGTGGTTGGATGTGGTTTTGAAGGTCCCCAAAGGGTCGTCCATTGTGCATTGTGGGGCAGTCACATTGTGAAAGTTTGTTCAGTTCATGGTTTTTGGGTATGTTTTTCTGGTTCTTTTGTTTAATTGTTGTTACTTATATTTGTAATTCAAATTCAATTTCGTAGTTGCATATTGATTTGCTTATTGCTTTGTTATGGGTTTTATAATTTTTGATATGGAATATGAGGTTCGTTTGAAGTTATTAGACCAATTAAGAATGCATGAATTTTGGCAAGTTGGATTGTAGCAACAGGTTTTAATTTGTAATTCGTGTTGGAAAGGATTCATAAGATCCTTCTGGAGTTTTCAGATTAAATAGGAATATCTTGTTAAAGGTTGTGAATGGAGAACCCAAACGGATTAAACAATCTATTTTCACATTGGTGTTTCAAGGTCATTTCCCTTTTCAGTGAGTTGCAAGAGAAGAGGGGTTCTTATAAGGATTCGTATGGAAGAATGATATTGGGAGGAACTTGGGATCGATCGCTGATGGGATTGAGGATGGAGGTGCGACTATTAGGAGATGACTATGAATGGAGATATATTTCTTCTTTCTGCTGAATTATCTCAGACATGGAGCTAAACAACTATGACTTGTATGGTATTCTAACACAAAAGGTAGTTTCAAAATCTTTCTTGCCAGATTCTGGCACTGTTCCCATCTGCTGGCTATGCGAGGTGTCTTCTCACCAATCATTCCAGACCCTTGTCTTGCATCATTGTTTGGTTTATTGCCTTCCTGAGATTATAAGGTATGGCCGGGGGCCTGTTTAAGATTTGATTTTCATGGGAGTGTATGTAGACGATTGAAGCAAACAACTCTAACCAAGTCGTTTTCCAATTAATTTTTCACGTGTAAATGAGGTTCTTCGTTGCATTTGTATTACCCTGAATCCTGTTTTAAACATCTCAATAAGGAATACAATTGTATGATAAAGTGGAGAAGATTATTTTGTGAGATTTCTACAGTCTACTGAGCACCAGACCAGTGCTTGCATTCAACCAATTGTAGAGATCAATTTAAGATTTTAGGTTTATAAAATGTAAAACCTATTTTGTACTAGTAGTTTGTGCACGCTAGTTGTGAGTTTGCATTTATTTCTTTTAGTTTCTCATGAACGTTAGAAATTTGTGTTTCCAGTCTTTTTGGCTTTCTCGCAAGGTTAACTCATATGGCTCTTCTTGTTCTTTGGTTATCCAGGAGACACAAATTGAGCTTAGCTGTCATCCATCCAGTGACTGATGCAATTTACAAAGCTTCTGAAGATAAGCTCCCAAGGATCAAGTCAGGTGACTTGCCCAAGTAAAACACCATATTCAATTGACAATAAAAGGAGTTACTCCAATGTATTTTCCTGTGTGCTTGCTGTCCATATAATATATTTTTGCTTTGCCAAGTTTGTGCTTTGTATATAGTTCATTTAATTACTACTTCCTTCACAGGTTTGACTTATACAGGTTCAAATTTTTTGGAAATCTCACTACTTTTGCTTGTAATCAAATTTCTGATGCAATAAATGGTTAGTGGAAGTTGTAATAATATTGACTGTCATGTACATTTTTGACTTCTCGTTTACTTTTTTGATTTGCATAAAACCAGCATCCTCACAATGACTTCATCTCTAAACTTTGTTGACAAACCCAACTTCAAGGCCTTGCGGTTAGCTTGATTATCAAACATGGTTTTAGCATATATATTTATATAAATAACACTTATATTCATTGTGAATCTTCCTGTGGGTGTTTGAACTAATTAGCATATAAAGTGTTTTGAGAGTGCGCCCTAGCAAAGCAAGGTTTTGTGGAATGTTTTGGTGAGTTTGATTCTGCTTTGAAACTGTTCAGTCAAATGAAGAATTGGTTTCACCAGGTACAGCAAAGGTCTCCATTGCAGAGGATTATAAAGTGCTTGTGCTGGTTTGGGTGCTTTGTTTCTGCGCATTTTAGTATGACATTTGCAGCATTTGTTGTGCTTAGGATAAAATGAATATTAGTGATATTGTAATTTCCAAATTTGTATCATAACTTCATATCTCAAATTCTTAATTAATATTTACTTTAATTTAAAGTTTGTATGTTATCTTTAACTGATTTTATAATTCAATGTGACAATTTCAAGTAAAAGATGATCATAGTTGGGGGTACAAATTTGGAAAGTGTAGTATTGTTTTAAAACCAATCTGATTACGCAAACTTTCATAACATGGATAGAAGGGAGAGGACTTCTGATGAAATTTTCAAATTTTGTTTATTTTTAATATTCAAACAGAAGTTAAGGGGTCTATGAAGTCTCTTTTTCATTTATGACGAGTTCATTACATCATAAGCATGAGCTTAGTCGGTAGCTCTCTCAACACTGATGTACCATCAGGTGACACTTCAAATATAAATATGAAAGGAAAATTTATATATATAATTAATAAGGGTCCATATTACTAATTTTTAGATGTTTTTGGTTTGTAAGAATAACTAACTTATATATATATACGCACTTTCAACGCATTCATATTTCAACTAAATTGAGATCCGATAGATTAAAAAAAAAAACTCTTGAGTTTATAAATGATAAGATTTTTGTATTGATGCTTCAAAACACAGTTTAATAAGTTTAAATTGATAAATAATGGCATATAAAAAAAGATAGGATAATTTGTTAATAAAAAATTAAATTATATTTCATTATTTTAAAGATAATTCGAAGAAAATGATGTGAGTAATTGGCGTAATAGAGTTGTTCTTGGTTGGTGATTGGGGTTGGCATTACTTCGATATTTGTGAATGTAGTTGTTGGCGGAGAATTCTGAAAACTAAGAATTGACAATTACACATTCCCATGAAAATGAACCAACTCATGATGGGCAAAAGATAGTGTAACAATCTTTGTGCTGGGCCTGCTGGCTGTAATATCATGATGGTGGAAACATTTGTGGTTATAAAGTAGACTTGAATGACGGAAGCATTCGTGGCTATAAAGTAAACATGAACTATTACCCATAATTCAACAGTTACATCAAATATATAAAAATAATAAATAAATATATAAAAATCGTTACTAAATAAATAAAAATTATTTTTATTTATTTATTATTTTTATACGCTTTATATAATTATTGTACCAACTATACTGTAAAAGAACTCAATAATTGTAAATATACAATCACTTCATATAATTTAATATGATTCGATAACCTAATTCAATTAGAGAGAAAATTATTGAACGGGTGAATTCAATTTTATTTATTATTTATATTTATTTTTCAATAAATTTGTGTTATATCATATTTTATAAATAAAATTATATAAAATAATTGGTTTTGTAAGATTACCCTCCGCTAAAAATGATGTTAGGCTCTATCCAAATCGTAATCTAACTCCTTCACTTAAAAAAAACGAACAATGCTGCATTTATCTACCCCTCCGTACCCCAAAGAGTAAGGACCATCAAACTTGTTTGTATTTTCACTTCTGTGACCACCTTTTTGTCAATATATAATTTAAAAACTATTCACTTAGAAACACCTAAAAATTTTATAATTTATAAAGGAAAGAGAGAGAGAGAGAGAGAGAGATTATGATAAACAATGAATAATATCATCCACTTTGGTAGGTCATTATCACATAAAAAAGAACAAATATAAAATACATGTCAATTGTACATTTCATAGTTAACGAAAATAATACAGCTTATTGAGTGGCAACTCTTGTGAAGGCAGGAACTTGCCCCAGTTCTTCAAAACTTAACAGATCAAGTCTTCAAGAAGCCCCTTATCAACCAAACACATTTTTGTGCTCAAGTGAAACAAAATCTTTACTGGTCCCAGAAACCTGAAATCTACACGGCCGCAAGTGGAATATATGCACTCATTAATGACGTACAAATCTAATCATACTCATACATTCGAGTTCTTTAATAAAGATTACATGGGATAGGCCGAGTAATGGTGATAACAAACGGTATATACAGCTGCATTTTCGTCAGTATATTACCAGGTGCCTAACCCGCTGAAATGAATGAATGCATAAGATGAACAACATTCCACCACTAAAACTTGGAACGTCACCCATATTATGCTGAAATAACAAATAGAATTATGAAGAACCAGAACTGGAGCTTTTTCATTATTAAAATCCTTCAATCGGCATCTCACCCTCGTCCTTTAAAAAGGTCTTGATTTGTTCAAGTGCCTGCAAGATATAAATTTCAATTAGCTGAGGAGTGACTTAAAATGACTGGCTAGTAGGAGAATGAAAAACAGAAAAGATAGCTCTGGCTGCTCAGAAAAATAAAGGATACTAAGTGCATTAGAATGAGTGTTTTATAGAGAGAGAGAGAGAGAGAGAGAGAGAGAGAGAGAGAGAGAGAGAGAGAGAGAGACCTCGATTGCAATAGCTATTGGTGATAGACTTGATACATCTCTGTGACCCAGTTTGGCCGCAATATCTGCACAATACCAAATATACGTTCAGACCTTTCAACCGTGAAAGTATCCAAAGAAAAAGAATAAAAGCTCAACAGCAAAGGTGTATGCACGGTTAACCGTGTATAAGGTTTCCATTTGTGACCAGAAAGAACTAAAAAGGAAATGAAAAAAAACTATTCTGTATGCATTAAGATACTCACTTTCCAAAGAAACCCTAGCATTGGCATTTGCATATGCCTCACTTCTCTCTTCCCAAAGAGTTGAGAGACGATTGAAAGCCTAAAGGAAGTGAATGAAAAAAGGTTACCAAAGAAAAACAGAGAAGCTAGGCAGTACGATTTCATTCATCAATGATTATCGATAGTAACCAAAATTGAACAATATAGGCAAAAGGTATAAGAATATGCAGAAGAGATTAATTACCTTCGTGTATGCATCACCGGATGATTCATAATGATGCAAAAGGGGGCGAGAATCAGTTCCTACAGCTGCAATTCTCTGCGCTAAGGCTTCTAAAGGTACATCTAACCAGACACTAATCCCTTTGTGCATATATTTCCTGTTAAACAAAAATACATATCCTCCTTCACTACCAAAATAAAACAGAAACCAATGACCGATTTTGAGGATGAGGCAAAGTTGTCATAAGATCCATTTATACCAATTGATGGGCCTTGTAACGGCACCTCCACCGGTAGAAACAACAAGTCGATGCATTATAGACAGTTTCCGGAGTACCTCAGTCTAACAGGAACAAATCACAAATGATTTAGAATTAAGAAAAAGGTTAATATACATACATAAAATAAATAGTAGTAATTAACAATATGGACCAACCAAATGTTGAAAAAGATACACACACACACACATACACACACACACATATATAGAGAGAGAAAGAGAGAAAGTGCTTCATCTTCCCGACTAACCTCCTTATCTCTGAAGAAACCCTCTCCATAGAGCCTAAAGATTTCAGCCACAGAAGTTCCATCCATACCCTGCTCGATCAAGGTGTCACTGAAGCAACCACAAGGTTCATACAATTCAATCAAAATTGAACCAGAAAACAACAAATCTACCTAGTCAACCATTTGCAAGAGACAAATAGACGTGCAGATGAGGAAAGAACTTTCATTGGTGAAATTACAAGTTTAAACAGAGAAATCCCAAGAAACTGGAAGAAATCCCACAAAATAGTGGAACCACAATTGCATTTGTAAAAATTACAATTCTTCATTTGGTCCATTCTCTGAGATTCCTCCATATGGGTGAACTATATGCTTTGCCATTACAAAGATTTAAAGTTGAACTTGGAAAAGTAAAGAAGATGACCATATGAATAGCTTTGTGTCTCAAGCATATTCTAAAACCCACAATTGATGAGCACTTATGATACACACCAGTCAAAGAATGAGTAACCAAGTACTCCTGACAGAACCTTGCCCACAGTAGTTTTTCCAGAGCCCATCAATCCTGCATTACACATTTATAAAGTTTAACTAGTCAAATAATTTAAACATTTTCCATCTCATGCAAGGAGACTTGGATAAAGAAACTAACCAACAAGATATATACAGCGTCCACTTAAATATGGCTCAATCTCTTGTGACTTATTCTGCAAATTTTACTAAAACTAGTAAGACACATGCACAAAGCTCTTAGTTCAGCAACAATCCGAACTCAGCTTTTAGTCCTTGAGGCTAACTCATAAAACTATTAAACAAAAAAAGACATTATAATTACCTAAGTATAAAGAAGGGGCATCACATAATAAGATTTATTAGACCAATTCAAAGCAAATAAGGAAATGGTCATGTACCTTCAAAATTATAGCTTCGTCTGAAGGAGCATGAAAACCTCCAGATTCCAATATTGAAGCTGCACAAGTAATGTTTTGTTTGACATAAAATTCTAATCTTATCAAAAAAATGAACTTTCAGAACCCAAATAAAAAAAGAATAAAAGAACTTCTAACCATACTCGACCACACACAAACTCATATGGGCTCTACACTATCCTTAAGCATTCAACAAATATAACGATGACATATATCACCTAACTTCATAGTATTACAAAAACAGTTTCCAAAAGATCAGGAATCATATTCTACATATAAGCTCGCAGGAATATCGCACATGAATTGACCAATCATTTGAAGGGGTTTCACTAAAACAACACAACAGAAGAGCAAATCTCAGTTCAAGTTGCCCTCTCTCTAGTCCCTTAATCTTAAAATTTTGCCATCTACTTCAACTTCGAAAACCTTTTTTAGTCATGTAAGAAGGTCCAAAAATTCATATCAAAGGTCAGGGCAGAAGAGAGCGTGAAAGACCTGGCTAATTAAAAAATTTAAAAGAAGCAAAACATAAAACAGAAGAAACAAACAAAAAGAGATCGAAGTTTATTGTAGTGCTATCATTCACAATGTTTCCTTCACAAAGCAATTCTGAATCAGAACAAATAAATCGTCAAAACACAGGCACACATATCATGTAGAAACTTAATGTAACTACCTGGAAAGCTCTTGAAAGTGCAAGAAACCTCCGAGAAGGCAGATCTCTGCCGATTCAAAGCTATATTTGGCTGCATATGAGCCATTACAAGCACTTGAACTCTCCTTTCTTCCCTCATTTTACGAGAAAACCGAACCGAAGCGCTTGGTTTTCTGGGAAGCTTCTCCGAATCCATCCATGTTGGGAACTGTAACTTTTGCGCAACGCGAGCCTCCATTATCAGCTCAGTGTCACGATAATTTAGTCAAATTTTTAAATTGATTCGATGTCACTGCAGAAAAAAACGAAATTCCATCAATAACTCAACGAATAAAACGGAATCCGAATTTGAGATCCGATTAATTCAATTAAAAACCACATACGAAAACCTCACAAGCTCAGAAAAAAAAAAATATATATATATATATATATATATATATATATATATATATATTAAAAAAATCTCTTTCAATGCCGAGAAAAATGTAGAGAGATTCGAAACCGTTGTACCTCGGTTTTCTCGACAGCCAAACAGAAAATAATTCAAGCTTCAAATAAAAAAATAAAAAAAAAAGAGTTTTCAGAGAAAGTTGACAGAGCACAAGAAGCAGAGTGCAAGATTCAACTATATTAATAAATAAATTAACAGAAATTCATGTATGAAAACCTTATGATCTAGGAGGATAACAGCAAAGAAGCTATATTTGGATGCTGAGTAAATGTAGAGAGAGATTCAGAAGCTGTTGCTCGTCGGATTTTCTCGGCAGCCAAACAGAATGAAGAAAAAGGAAGGAAAATGTGGAGGAGATACTTTGACTAGGCGACGGAATGAGGGAGATTCAAAGCGTACCTTTAAAGTGAGAGCAAGCAACAACCAAGGACTTCTTCAGTGGCTCGACTTGCTTGGATTGCGAAACGCGTCTAATAAAAAACTGCGGCACTCACAGTTGTTAGCTGCGGTTGTTTCGTATCATATTTATAATAACAATATTCTGGAATTACTGCATTCGGATTTTATAATTTTTTGTTATTAAACCAAATACTATACTTAAAAAAAAAGGCATTTCTCTTTTCCACCCAAAAGATTATAATTTTTCATATATACACTCTCTCATATTCCAAAGTCGATGGTTTAATATGTCGGACCCGTTAAAGATTGACGTATGGTGATCTTATTAGAAGTCCTTTGCATTCCCTTTCTTGCTAATGTTATGAAAATTCAAATTCAAATATGGCATGCATGACCACTATTAATATTTGATATATGTAATAATAGTTTATTACTTTATGGTGTTAAATAATGATGATGAGATTATATGATACGATACATTGTATATTTATTATTTTAAACTTTATATTAATTAAATGTATATATTAAGGCTTTAAGAATTATATAAATTAATTATAACAATTATTAGGCTACACCAAATTGTGTAAATTAATTATATCATTTTATAATAATAAATATTTTTAGATTATTTAATGCTTTGTATAATTAAAACATATCATTTTTTTTATCTTACTATATCCCCATATTAAGGTAAAGAATTGTTCTCAGTCTAACATAGATTGAAATAGAAATAATATCAACAGTAATATTATATTTATAATTCAAATTTTACAATATAAGGTGATAGTCTACATGACAAAATCCTACTGGGATGTAATTTTCCTCATTCACTTTATTTTTCTTTCCTTTAATAAATTTTTTAGATAGACAACTACATCCGATTGTAGACTTTAAATTATATTTAGATTGTAAATTTAACAGTACTATAATATTAATACTTGATTTTTTATATGTGTCTTATACTAGACTTATCCCAATTTTGTTTGTTGATAAATATTTTGAATAGTAATACTCTTTCAAAAAGTTATCCTCATCGGTAGATCCAAATGATGTTACTTTCATTCAATCACATCGAAATACTAGAATAAACTACGTTACTTGGCTTGAGCTCACTATTTAGATCGAGATTTAAGATTTTTTTTTTTAAAAGAGTATCATTGTTAACAAATTTTGTAAGTTAATATCTTCGAAAAATTTGTTTATAGGCAGTTCTTTTACTAATATTTAGAAGTAAATTTAGACAATTTATCAAGCGAATAAGTGATACATTTTTTTAAAACTTTTTTATTTGAATTCCTTTGCTTTGTCAAAATATGGATAAAGAATTGTCTAGAAAAGTGGACACCACTCGGGGGTTGGTGGCGTGGTGATTGGGTGGAGGGAGGAGTCCAGGCTTATCCACGGAGAGAGTTGAGAAAGTACAGCGTTGTTGAAGTGGATAAGAGCGAATTCTATTGCAATACTTGATCTATGTGGCGATGACGCGGAGCCAGCACAGCACAACTCTTTACCAACCCCAAAGGGCCCCCTCGCCCCACGCATCATTTCTGTCCCAAATCTCGGTTGTGGGCCTGTTGAGTTGCCGCTTTCGATCCCATTTTCTTTTGTTGGTTTTCTTGGTAGGTGTGTGCTCCTCATGCTTCCACGTTTCACTTGCCATTGTTCAGTGTCTAATTTTTTTTATTTGACAATATTATCGGACAAAGAAAATCTAAAATTATTTATTGCGTTAACATAATGATACGATTTATCTGTTTGATAAATATATTATATTCTTTAATTCTTTAGATCTTGTTACTTGTAATTAATTATAAAGTAAATTTTGAAATAGAATGGGAAATAGAAAAATGAAATTTTTAAAATGTTAAAGTCTTATTTATTTTTTATCAACATATTTTAAATTAATATCAAATACACATCAATTTTAAAACTTTTAAAAATTAAAATTAATCACATATTCTTATAAAAGTTTAAAAATAAAAACAAACATGTCCTAAAGTTATTAAAAAAATAGAATTCACTAATAAACTCACAATTAAATGGATGTGCTACATCATTCTACTAATATGATATAATTGATGTATCTTAAACTTGATATATTAAGAGTAGTTTTAAAATTTATTCTAATAACACGTATTAGAACGTAATAATTATAGACTTTTATTTAAATAATCATGAAGTTACCTTAAATATTAATCAAGTTAACTACTTCATTATATGTAATGATTTTGTAATTAATAAATTTTATTTACAAGAATAACGATGAAATTAGGTGTATATGACAAAGAATGTGTCTTAATTCATTAAAAATCAAATTATTTTAAACAAAATTGAAATCAATCTTTCAATTTAGCATCGTATATAAACTATTCTGAATCACGAAAAACGTTTAAAAAAAATCCAAGAAAAATAATTGTCAAAAATTATACTAAAAGACAAAACAAGAAAAGTACAAATGTGAAGTTGGAAGTAGATAAAATTTTGGTCAATATGCAACAATCAACATGTATCACAAATCTATTGCGTGCTCCACCCATTAATGCAAGTACTTGCTCTTTTATAATTTTGCATCATTTCGTAATATATGCTAACGAAATCAAATCCATGTAACATTATTGGTCCCTATTTTAAATTATTTGAGATGTTTTCCATATCCAATAATTTATTTGAGATATTTTCCATATCCAATAATTTAAAAATGTTTCTATAACAATATCATTTGTTATAGATATCCTCACAAAATGCTCAATATGCTTTTGAATAAGTATATATATTATATATAATTTGTAATCGAAATTATTTATTTATTATAACCTTATATCTTTTTTTAATGTTTAAATTAATGAGAATGGAATAATTGGAACGGTAAAAAACTTGCTTAAGAAAGGAAAGTCAATAATTGTTTAGATAATCTTTAATTCATAACATAATGTTATTTTCAACTCTATGAAAACAACTTTGTAACTTATTCTCAAAATCCTTACAACATTTTTATTAGACAATTTAGAATATAGGACTACTTCTCCCAACAAATTTCTCAAAGTTTATTGATATAATAAATGATTGTTGGTTGGTGGAGGATCCAATGTGTTTTTGATTAAATTAAATAAATTGTCTGCTCTGATGAGAAAGTTCAAAATTAAATGCCTACGTGCATGCTTTTCAATTTATATTGGATAAATTATTCATGGTAAGTTTAAACGCGATTTGAGTTCAAAAAAAATATTTTTTTTTTCGTGTCAATTTTGTAGTATTCAATTGGTATGCAATTAGAAAAATGCTTAGACTGAGTGGCTCTCATTTTTAGGTGTTTTTTGTCATTTGAAAAGGGTAACTAAGATAAACAT
Organism: Boswellia sacra; assembly: GCA_013180625.2. NCBI lineage: Eukaryota > Viridiplantae > Streptophyta > Magnoliopsida > Sapindales > Burseraceae > Boswellia > Boswellia sacra. The sequence continues at coordinate 103,176 of SNVD02005765.1, forward strand.
CCCATAATTTCATAAAATTTCCCTCCGAGGTTTAGGAATTGTACATAAACATCCTTTAATTTTATCTTTTGCCCTCTCATTTTAACTCTCAAGACTAGAAATTTAAGAGTGAAGTAGAAACTTTATTAATATAATTGTCAAAAGAGGGAAATTTTGTTATTTTATAAAATCATAGTGGCAAAGAGTAATTACGTTGAATCTCGGGGGATAAGTGATAGTTTCCATCATAAAATGCAGATGGAGCAGTTTTTAATACCCCTTCACAGAGTAGAAAGATCTTTCCCAGAAAGGAGGTTCCAAATGATAGGAAAGATCTCAACAAATGTTTCCTACTTTTTTCAAAAGTAGCGATATTATAAACGCACTTAAATGTCCATATATATTATTAATTTATATCCAATTATATATGATTTATGTGGATTATTTGACCAAACAAAAAGGTGGGTGAGCTTTGATCTATTCATAGTCAAATGAAGTATTGTTTAGTGGAGTAGTAGATCATCTTAATGCGTAAATTTGGTAGGTGAGTCTCGCTATTCTTCTAGTCTTTAAGGAGTTGGTGAACTTGGACCTCACATCCGTTATTATTAATATATTAATTTCATTTTTCATTTATAATAATATATTTTATTATTTTAATTGGCTTATATAGAGACTACCCAACACCTTGTCCGTGAACGAATTTTTTAATAGGGAATTTCACCCACTTGGGTATTAAAAATTTTATTTTCTTTTATTTTAATGTTTTCATTTAATATTTTTTATCAATATCTGAATTTAACGACTTTTTTATTTTCTCTTCATGCATAACGACGACGAGGGAGAATATAACGAACCTTACATCTTACAATTCACACAAATTAAAAAAATTGACAAATAAATGCAATTAGATGAAAATATAAATAAAAATCAACCAAATCTATACTAAAAACTTCCTAGTAATTGTATTGAAAAAGTCTTTAACTACTAAGAGTAGAATCGAATATTAACTCCCAATATTTAGAACTTGAAGAAAGAAGTCATATTGGCTCAATAATCTACTTGCTTTCGCATTTCTTAAGATTTACTCAGAGAATATTTATACTAATTAACTTGCTTTATTTATTTATTTGTTAAATTACTGATACTTGTAGATATTTTTAATTTAGTCATTTTTTTAACTTAGTGACACATAGCAAGCTCATTCTCATAGCCTTCAAAGACTGACTTGGATTTTTTTTTCCTTTTTAATATACATAATTAATAACTTTCTTCCTTTTAAATTTCCAATCCATCTAATTTTATTGGCATTTTTTGTTTCTTTTAAAATAATTATTTTAAATTAATTTCGTCTTAATTATTTTATGGGAAACATTTAATATACTTACAATAGATTTTATAAACTAAACTATTTATAATCACAAATCAACTCAATTCTATTTCAAAAATTTGTAATGTCTATATGGGATTTATATACTTAATCCAACGATCCAAATTGGTCCTAAATGACTTTTTTTACCACGTGCATTTTAATCCTATAAAATTTTAATCACAAGTATAGATGGAAGCGTATTGCAAGTCAATTCTATATCAAACTTTAGTACTTTACCAAATAACTTTGTTGACCGAGTCAAGCCATATAATTTTCTTTCTGTCATTTATGGCTGCTGAATACACTTTCAAAATCTCTTTTTGACCCCAAAAAAAAATTCTTTCAATTTTTTGTCGATGTCTTGCCTCTTATTAGCTTTTTCCAGGATTTGGGGACAGTGATTCGACGTTTTTTGACAACGTTGAAACACACTTGAATTTTGCCGAGAACCCAACAGGAAGCCGCCACTTAGCAAACATCCCTCAGCAAATTATATATAATAGATAAATGATTTCTAAAATTAAAAAAAAAAAGTAAAAATTTTGTCCAGAGGTACAATGGTATTGAATTTAATCTTTTTCTTTTTATTGCGAAGCTTTTAAAGCACATAAAATCTTGTATTATTGCGAAGCTTTTAAAGCACGATGCACCCAAAATGTAATTTCTTACAATATTGAAAGATTCTTCTAAATATTATTTCTGCATTCGTAGAATAATTATAAATATTGGGAAGAAACTCTGTAAATTTTCCTGCGTTCATTTTATGAAATATATGTGATGAAAGATATCTAATAGGAAACATGGCAAAGCGTGAGACAAAACTGCCTAAGGTCGTCAAGCAGAACAAACAAAACTC